>PISX010011427.1:0-65367 GCA_004024625.1 Mellivora capensis
TGTTGGCACATCCTATGCAATATATCTAAATTGAATTATGGTATCAGATAAAATTATAGATGGGATTAAAGCTTGTGTATCATCCATTATCATGTGTAATCAATAAATGATTTAATATTCTCTTGAAATAAAAAGCTTCCATAGAGTAATATCACATTGACTGTAGGAGAAAACAATTCACAAGACAGTGGATTTCTCATATGAAACCATGGAAGCCAGGAAGAATTAATAACTTTTTCAAATCCTGGGGGGTGGAGGGTAGGGGAAAGAACTGTCAGCTGCAAATTCTATATCTAGTAAAACACCTTCAGGAAAGAAAGAAAAATAAAAGTATTCCCAGTGTGAGATTATTTTCCAAATTCTTAGCATATTTATAATGAAAAAAAAATTTCTCTTTCAACTTCCAGACTATGACAAAGAAACTTGATCTTTTGCATAAAGTTCAAAAAAGATGTGTGAAGTTTTTTCCCCAAATTAAGGTTTTTTTAAAAAATGAAATTAATCATACTTTCCCATAATAATGAGTATTATGTGTATTTTTCTATTCAGCTGTTACAAATAACTCCGAATCTGGGTGACATAGAACAACAACCATTCAACAGATCTCAACAGTTATGAATAGAGTCCAGCATTGCTCAATGGAATTCGTATTCCAGAATCTAGGCTTTAAGTGGCAGCCACTGTGTAGGATATGCTGTTTTTATAACAGATTAAAGCAGAAATATGCAATCATTCTTAAATATTCACTTCATACAAAGCTATAACACATAAGTTCATATATCTTTGGTCAAAATAGGCCTGTGGTCAAACTCATTATCAATAGAACAAGTAGTATGCCCTCCTACAAGAGACACTGAAAGTCATGGCCAGTGGGTAGAAGTGTGTAATATTTTTACTAGAAGGGACAGTGAATGATATTAAACAATAATAAATTTACCATATTGAAGCAACAATTTTATAAAAATTTTATTCTCCAGTGGTTATGAAATATTTTATAAAATTTACATGTTTGGAACTCAGTATGTAATCACAGTGCTCTAAAGGACATTCCATCTGCATTTCTTTATTAAGAGTTTTTTTTTCTTTAATATTTTATTATTATTTGACAGAGAGAGAGATTACAAGTAGGCAGAGAGGCAGGCAGAGAGAGAGAAGGAAGCAGGTTCCCTGCTGAACAGAGAGCCCAATGCAGGGCTTGATCCCAGGACCCTGAGATCATGACCTGAGCTGAAGGCAGAGGCTTAACCCACTAAGCCATCCAGGCAACCCCCATCTAGCATTTCTTAGAGGGTAGTCAATTGAGTGGTGGTCACATATACTCTTCAAAGAAAACACACACAACCAAATATGTGATGCCCGAGTTTTCGCATCCGAGAGACCACCAAGGAGCCAAGCACCAATGCAATCACACAAGGGTTTATTTGACAAGCTTAAGCTTGGGCCCATGTATACCCAACACAGCAGAGTAGGGACCTGGACCCCGAGGTGACATGCTTAAGCTTGGGCCCAAGTATACCTGACACAGAGGAGTAGGGACTTGGACCCCAAATCAGATTACAGCCAGAGTTTTTAAAGGCAGAGTAGGGGTGGACTCTGCGGTGGGTGAGGACAAAGGGGATTATGGATAATGTAAGTCTCTAAGGAATCAAGGTCTCCAGGACCTTGAGGGGCTAGCTATTGTTGGGAGAAAAGTTATTTGTTACCAGTAATAAAACCTTCTCGTGATACCCTTTAGATGTATATCAGTGGGCCATATACTTGGGAATGATTCTCAACACTATCTCGGAGGTTTAGAGATAAAGTAATTGTTAATGTAGACTTACAGGATCCTGGTCGGACCTGTTGAGGTAGGGGGTTGGTCAGGCTAGGATTGTCCTTAGCAAAATCTCAAGGTGAGGGCAGTTAAGCCCCCAGGGGAGAGCCACTCTGTCTGTTTCTAGGGCTTGTCAGTAGGTAAGGAATTTTAATGATTTTCTTCTGCCTCTGTTTCCCATATCAGCTAAACTTGAAGTGGGATGGCCTTAATTTTCTTGGCCTCCACAAAATAAATTTGGGAGTTGCTACTTCTTAAGATTTGTTGTTAAATCGGAAAACCCCTTGATCTACATATTTCAGCCGTAACATTTCAAATATCCTACTTTGATTTCTACAGTTGTCTACTTAACATGTTGGAACATAATAAACATCAAGCTTTTATACATATAGTCAACATTTTACAAAATTGTAATGGCAGCGGTTTTATCAGTCAGCGAATCCAATAAAGTTTATTTCAATCCTATATCCATAATGTGAATCAATTAATCTAGAAAGAGATGAAAGTGCAAAAGATAAAATAAGGGGCAAAAATCATTCTGATGTAGCTTATTAATAAATACTACTAGTTCATGTGTCACCAGTAGGTAACATTTGAAACTAACCAACATTTTTTACCATCTCCAGAAATTTTTCTGATCCACGGGAATTCTCTTCAGTCATTCTTGAGCTGGTACATGGGCTCCTTTCATTGGACTACTCTGTAAATGGAAGAAAATACACAAAAAAATATATCCCACTAAAATTAAATGACTTCATCTCTCACCGAACACAAGCTATGTGGAGAACTAAAAATAGACCCCAGAACTTCATAATCATAATTGCATCACTAAACCGCACTCTCCTTTGGTTGAAAGCCTTAGAATGATTAATAAGCTTATGGGTTAAAGTGCACAGGAGAAACTTCCTTCACAGACCAACAATAAGGAGATGTGTTCTCATTTTATTTTAACATCTTAACAAACCACAGGTAAATATATTAAAATAACATTATGGTAGATGACAGAGAGCTTTCAAAAATAAAATAAAAGATTTGTTACTGACTTTTACTTCAACAGATTTTCTTTTCTTCAATAGATTTTTAACAGAACAATTCTTTAAGGTTCTTGGCCTACATGCTGATATTGCTGATAATATTTTGTTGGATTTATATAATTTATTTATTCACTAAAATTATGTAGGCTATTTGCCAGGAAATTTGAAAAATTAGAAAATAATTAAATGTCACTGGCACTTTCATCTACAGAATCATACGATTACTATGATATAGTAATTTTAATTTGTTCCAGTAAAACATATTTTTCCCCAAGACCCACAACAAGGAATTAATTTTACATTGTGACCCTTCCCCTCAACACCTAATTTGGACATATATTACTAAAAGCTGAAACAATAGTACTTTTGCTACTTGAATACATTTTGTTATTTTCCATTTTATTCAGTTCTCTCTGTCTCTCCTTCTCTCTGTCTCTCTTTTTAAATGCTGGACAAAACACTTTGTATTTACCCAGTATAGTTTGGTCAATTTTAATTAAATCTAGGTAAAAATACTTCAAATTAGGTGGAAGATGTATACTATGTATTCTTTCTACCAGTATTACACCATGGATAGTAATACTATTATTAAAAAGAAAGAAAGAAAGAAAGAAAAAAAAAAAAAAAAACGGGGCTCCTGGGTGTCTCAGTCAATTAGGCATCTGCCTTCAGCTTAGGTCATGATCCCAGGGTCTTGGGATCAAGTCCTGTATCTGGCTCCCTGCTCAGTGGAGAGCCTGCTTTCTCCCTTTTCCTCTGCTGCTCCCTCTGCATGTGCTCTCTCTCTCATCAGATAAATAAACAAATTCTAAAAAAACAAAAACAAAAACAAACCTAGCCAACTGATTTCCAAATTCCTTGGTATCCAAACACACAAAACTATGTATCAATTCTTCCTCTACTAGCAGAATAAAGGAAGCTTGTTTCTCCATATCTTTTCTTCTTGCCAACTACAAAACCAACCATGATTTCACTTTTGTCTTAAAAATTTCAGTGAAAGAGTTTTCACCAAGGACACAAATTACTTCCATACCAAATGTTCAAATTGACAGTTTTCAATCCTGATCGTATTTGCCCTCTCAATAGTATCTGACAGTGTTGACCCCTCATTCTAAAATCATCTTCATTTTTATGTTATTACATCATACTCCCTGAAACTTCATGTTTGGTCTCTTTTGTAACAAAAAATACCATGAGTTCAAGACTGAATCCTAGGTTTTTTCCTTCTTGTTCCATTTTTTTAAAAGATTTTATTTATTTATTTATTTGACACAGAGAGAGAGATCACAAGTAGGGAGTAGAGGCAGGAAGAGAGAGAGGGGGAAGCGGGCTCCCTGCTGAGCAGAGAGCCTGATGCTGGGCTCAATCCCAGGACCCTGAGATCATGACCTGAGCTGAAGGTAGAGGCTTAACCCACTGAGCCACCCAGGCACTCCATTGTACCATTTTTTTTTTTAATTTTTAGTTTCAAAGTGGAACAGAGCTTAGGGTATCATTTTTATAAAAATATGAAAATTATTTATAGATTTTTATCTCTAACCCAGACATTTCTTTGAGGTTTCAAACCAGTATAGTTAACCATATTATGCCATCTCTTTCACTTATCATCACCTTATTTGATATAAAAAAAACATTTATTTGATATATCTTCAATACTCTTCAAACCAATCTATCCAAAATCAAATGTTAATCAAACTCTCATGTTCCCCATCAAATTTGTTACTTTCCAGTATTACCTGTTCCAATGGATGTCACCAATATACAGTCAGTTGTGTACATTAGAAAGTCACTGTTTCCCTTAGTCCATCCCAATAAATTTTATCATTTAAATATTTTTTAGTTCTTTGGACTTCTATCCAATGTGCCACTGCAGGGAGAAACCATTATCTCTTACCTGCTCTGTTATAACAGCTTTCTAAAATTTCTTTCTAGATCTACTCTTTTTTAGATCTAGATCTTTCTAGACCAAGCTCACCCCATTTATTCTCTGATAAAGTGAATTTTCTGAAAACAACAACAAAAATCTTGAAGGTGCCGTATTGCTCACTAAAATAAAGTCCTAAGTTCCTAGAAAAGCAAAGAAAATCTAACATGGCCCAGCCCCTCTGTAGCTCTCCAGTTATACTTGGTCTTGTTCCAAGCCCTTGTCCTTTGTTTCTCCTTGGTCATTATGCTGAAACTACGTAGGATCATTTGCAGTTCATCAAAGTAGTTTGTTCCTTTTCACCCTTTTATATTTGTCACTATTAATATTGATAATGAGGGGTTTTTTGGATAATTAGTTTTAATATTAACTTTTCCTACCTAATTTTTACTCAAACATATTTCACTTCAGTTACCACTATGCCCAATCCCTTAAGATATTTTCATAGGTCTATATTTCTTTCTTTAAACATCTCTTACAGATACAACATTCTAATTAATATCTGCCTATTCCTACTCAGCTATCAGCTCTATGAGGGCATGGCCTGTTTCCATTTTTCCTTAGCACTGTGTCTTAGGGGAATATAAGAAGTGTTCACTATATATATTTGTTGAATATATGAAAAAACTCAAGGACAGTTACCTAAGGGTGTAGATTTCATTGTTGCAAGAAGTATATTGCATGTTTTAAGAGTATTTTAACCATAAATGAGACAATTCTCTTACACCATACACAAAAATAAACTCAGAATGGATGAAAGATATCAATGTGAGACAGGAATCCATCAAAATCCTAAAGAAGAACATAGGCAGGTAACCTCTTTGACATCAGCCACAGCAACTTCTTTCAAGACACGTCTCTAAAGGCAACAGAAACAAAAGCAAAAATAAACTTTTGGGACTTCATCAAGATCAAAGCTTCTGCAGAGCAAAGGAAACAGTCAACAAAACTAAGAGGTAATTCACAGAGTGGGAGAAGATATTTGCAAATGACATTATGGATCAAGGGCTGCTATCCAAGATCAATAAAAAATTCCTCAAACTCAATACACAAAAAACAGATAAGCACATCAAAAAATGGGCAGAGGGGATGCCTGGGTGGCTCAGTTGGTTAAGCAGCTGCCTTTGGCTCAGGTCATGATCCCGGCGTCCTGGGATAGAGTCCCACATCGGGCTCCTTGCTCAGTGGGGAGCCTGCTTCTCCCTCTGCCTGCCACTCTGTCTGCCTGTGCGCTCTCTCTCTCTCTCTATCTCTCTCTCTGACAAATAGATAAATTTAAAAAAATGGGCAGAGGACATGAACAGACACTTCTTCAAAGAAGACATACAAATGGCTAACAGAACATGAAAAAAATGCTCCACATCCCTTGGCATCAGGGAAATACAAATCAAAACTACAATAAGATACCACCTTAACACCAAAGTTAGAATGGCAAAAAATTAACAAGACAGGAAACAACAAATGTTGGTGAGGATGTGGAGAACAGGGAACCCTCTTACACTCTTGGTGGGAATGCAAGGTGGTAGAGCCACCCTGGAAAACAGTATGGAGGTTCCTCAAGGAGTTAAAAATAGAGTTACCCTATGATCCAGCAATTGCACTACTAGGTATTTACCCCAAAGATACAGATGTAGTGAAACAAATGGGCAGATGCACCTCAATGTTCATAGCAGCAATGTCCACAACAGTCAAACGAAGGACCCAAGGTGTCCTTCAACAGATGAATGGATAAAGAAGATGTGGTTCATATATACAGTGGACAGTTACTCAGATATCAGGAAGGATGAATATCTACCATTTGCACTGACATGGATGGAACGGGAGGAGATTATGTTAAGAATGAGATAAGTCAAGCAAAGAAAGACAATTATCATATGGTTTCACTGATATCTGGATCATAAGGAAAAGTGCAGAGTACCACAGAAGAAGGGAGGGAAAATTGATTGAGAAGACATCAAAGAGGGAAACAAACAATGAGAGACTCTGGACTCTGGAAAATAGACTGAGGGTTACAGAAGGGAGGGAGTAGGGGATGGGGTAATGGGGTGATGGGTATTAAGGAGAGCACATGATGTGATGAGTACTGAGTATTACATGCAAATAATCAATCACTGAACACTACATCAAAAACTAATAATGTACTATGTGCTGGCTAATTGAATTTAAATTTAAAAATTTTTTAAAAGAAAAGTAAGTAACTATAATTGATAAACATTAAATGATACAAATAAAGATGTGCATGAAATGTGTTTCTTTGGAAAGAATTAAATAGGAACACACACATACAGTGTACTTTGAATAAATCTCTTTCAGGGATTTATTTAAGAAAATAACTTTTTTTCTAGTTATAAATTCTTTATCATTAACTTTTTTCTCTTAAGTTTTTAGAATTATAATTCCATTATAGTTAACATACAGTGTTATAGTAGTTTCAGGTGTATAATATAGTGATTCAACAATTTTATACATTACTCAGGACTTATCATGAAAAGTGTACTCTTAAATTCCCATCGCCTATGTTACCTACTCCCCTTCCCACCTCTCTTCTGATAACCAACAGTTTGTTCTCTATACTTCAGAGTCTGTTTCTTGGTTTTGTGCACTGTCTCTCCCCCCTGCCTTTTTTCCTTCCTTTAATCATATATTTTGTTTCTTCAATTCCACATATGAATGAAATCATATGGTTTTTGTCTTTCTCTTAATGACTTATTTTGCTTAGCATTATACTCTCTAGCTCCACTCATGTTATTATAAATAGCAAGATTTAATTCTTTTTATAGCTCACTAATATTCCATTGTATATATGTACCACCTCTTCTTTTTTTTTAAGATTTTATTTATTTATTTGACAGAGAGAGAGATCACAAGCAGGCAGAGAGGCAGGCAGAGAGAAAGGGGGAAGCAGGCCCCCTGCAGAGGAGAGAGCCCGATGTGGGGCTCAATCCCAGGACCCTGAGATCATGACCTGAGCTGAAGGTGGAGGCTTAACCCACTGAGCCACCCAGGCGCCCCATACCACCTCTTCTTTATCCAGTTGTCTACTGATAGACACTTGGGCTTCTTCCAGAATGTGGCTATTGTAAATAATGCCGTAATAAACATAGGGGTGCATGTATCCCTTCGAATTAGTGTACATATAATTCTGGGGTAAATACCCAGTAGTGTGATTACTAGATCATAGGGTAGTTCTATTTTTAACTTTTTGTGGAACCTCCATACTCCTTTCGACAGTGGCTGCTCTAGTG
The DNA here is from genome assembly GCA_004024625.1 of Mellivora capensis. NCBI lineage: Eukaryota > Metazoa > Chordata > Mammalia > Carnivora > Mustelidae > Mellivora > Mellivora capensis. The sequence continues at coordinate 8,017 of PISX010011427.1, forward strand.
TGCATTCCCACCAGCAGTGTATAAGAGTTCCTTTGTACTCAGATCCTCACCAACACTTGTTTCTTGTGTTTTTGATTTTAGGCATTCAGACAGTTGTGAGATATCTCATTATAGTTTTGATTTGTATTTCCCTGAGGATGTGTACTGTGGAGCATCATTTCATGTGTCTGTCAGCCATCTGGATGTCTTCTTTGGAGGAATGTCTGTTCATGTCTTCTGCTCATTTTTAAGTTGAATTATTTGTTTTGGGGTGTTGAGTTATATTAGCCACAAGTACTTTAAAAACTACAGTTGGGGGCACCTAGGTGGCTTAGTCAGTTAAGCACCTGCCTTCAGCTCTGATCATTATCTCAGGGGTCCTAAAATCAAGCCCTGCATCACTCTCCCTGCTCAGTGGAGAGCCTGCTTCTCCCTCTCCCTCTGCTGCTCCCCCTGCTTGTGCTCTCTCTATATATATGAAATAAATAAATAAAATCTTTTTTAAAAATTTATTTATTTGTCAGAGAGAGAGAGAGCGAGCACAGGCAGACAGAGTGGCAGGCAGAGGCAGAGGGAGAAGCAGGCTCCCTGCCAAGCAAGGAGCCCAATGTGGGACTCAATCCCAGGACGCTGGGATCATGACCTGAGCCGAAGGCAGCTGCTTAACCAACTGAGCCACCCAGGCGTCCCAAATCTTTTTTTTTTTTTTTTAAAGATTTTATTTATTTATTTGTCAGAGAGAGAGCGCGAGAGAGCAAGCACAGGCAGACAGAGTGGCAGTCAGAGGCAGAGGGAGAAGCAGGCTCCCTGCCAAGCAAGGAGCCTGATGTGAGACTCGATCCCAGGGCGCTGGGATCATGACCTGAGTCAAAGGCAGCTGCTTAACCAACTGAGACACCCAGGCATCCCATAAATAAAATCTTTTTAAAAAAAGACTACAATTATGTCATTTATCTTAGATTATGTGATTACATTTTACAGTTATAGCTAGAGTCCAAAATTAAAATAATTTGATAAATTGATAAATTGATAAATTGATAAAATAAAAATATAAAATTTTATAAATGAAAACTAGAACCTATTCAAGAATTTTGGTAACTAAAATAGTACTATTAAACTAATAAGCATATAATCACATTTTGTGCCAGAGATTTACTTGGCACTATATCCAATAATATAGTAATAATATATGTATAGCATGCAAAATTGGATAGATAACTAATCTCCATGGCTCCTAATACATTCACAAAATGCATATACAAATGGCAGAGTGACTATTGCTATATCTGTTTTCCCTGAAGATAAATCATGAAAATATGTGTGTGTTTTCATTTTTATAAAACACTATACACTTACAAAACATCTCCAGGTACTAACATAATATTTCACTATGTCCAAGATATCTGGCAAGAAAGATTAGAAGAGATTAGAATATTAGAGCTGTTGCCTAATTAGAAATGATGCCAAGATAGAAGAATATTTTTAATAAATAAACATATCAATCATAAAGATAATTGGTTATTTTAAGATATGTATTTATCAATTTAAACTGATAACAATTGCCCAACTTACTTGGGTAACATGCTTCAAATTTTATATATGACAGTTGGAGTGTCTACCAAATAATTCAAAATAAGTGAAATTTTGGTTTCCTCTAGGCTTCACCATCAAGCAAAATAAAATGAACTTGCATTAGTGTCATTTACTTAACATATACTTTACTGCTATTATTCCTTATTTCTACATGTAGGCCACTCAATTCCTCTTCTTTTCTAATGATATTTCTTTGTGTCTATCCCTGAAAATTCCTAAAGCGTGGTTTATATGAGATCACAAAACAATCAATTGGTTATTTGAACCAAGAGAGATCTGCCATGTTCTTCCTCTTAATCTCCAATCCTTACACAATGTGTTCCCTTCCTTTGAAAACCTTGAATTCACCTTGTAGATGTCATTGGCCTGTTAAAAGCATTGTCTTCTGCTGCTTATGTAGAAGTGACTAAGCAATGGTGACTTCATTACAGCAATAAAGAGACAAAGTATCTTCCCACTACCTGCCATTCTTTGTCATTTGATACTGAAAGCAGCACTTTTTCCCCGGTTGATAAAATACCTTAAATTCAACCTTTTTCATCATATCCTGTCTTTTGTGTAGAGGCTCCAGCCTAGTCAAAGTGTTTGGCTGTGTACAGGTGGCACCCCACACACTCTATTCACTTTTTTCCTTCACTGTCCTCCTTGTGGTTCACAAATACACATTCACATCCACAAGGTCATCAAAAAACTTTTGTTAAAACAAAAGGTTTTGTGGGTAACAAATACGTCAAATAGATGTGTGGGCATAGGGTATCACTTAATACAACTAATAAGTTAAGATCAAGACATAGAAATACCCTGAATATTTTTGGTATATTGTTTTAGAATAAGTGTCAAGCAACTAAGTGACATTATGAGCAAAATGTGTTGTTTATTTTTTTTCAGATCTTGTTTATTTTTTTTAATCCACAAACCATTGACAGTAAGACATTAGGATATACTGAATACAGTTTTTCTTGTACTTTCTTTTAGACCAGTGTAATATAATAGGTAATGTAAAGTGGAGTGAAGTGCATTTTCCCTTTGTTTCATTTTTAACTGATGGAGTGACAAAAACAGAAAAGAGTTGGCTTCCTCTGTGACTTTTTATGGATAAGAAAAATAAAACCCTAAATTGAAAAAAACATTTCATCATGAAATATGTCAGTTCTTTAAACATCTAATTATTAATTTCTTATGAACTTAACTACTTTATGATTTTCAGAATTCCCTCCATTAATTACATAAATATTTCTATAAATTTAAAGCAGAAACAAATTCCTCAAGTTAGCACAAATTAATATACTCTTTTGGTATGTTTAGGCCATCAAAATACATTATACTGTAGAAATAACCTGATATACATGCTAGAATTAAGATTATATATATATACACACACACACACACACACACACACACACACACATATTGTGACCCTATAGGAAGCATTTGTAAAAGTAAATCATAATATAACATTGAGTTAGTGTTTCATTATTTCCTATCATTCCCAAGTCAAAAAATCCTCAGTATGAAATTTATATAATAACTTTCCCTCAAAATCATTGAGGGGAGGCAATCTCAGAAATCAATTATATTGTACAGTATTCAGCAATGGCTCTGGAGTCAGACAGCCTGGCTCCAAGTCTTACCTCCCCCACTTCCTAGCTCTGGTCCCTTATGTAAAATGCTTTGCCACTGATTGTGCCATCTGTAAAATGAACAGAATAATAATATCTATTTCTGTAGATATGTTGTGTAAAGTGAATGAGACCATTAATATGAAATGCATAGAATTGTGCCTGGCAAACTGTTACTTTTTATTCTATTATGAGACCTTCATTATGTATATAAGGAAAGTGAGGGCAACAAAATTGTATTATGAGATTATGATTGGTTTGTGATGCTATTCAAGAAGAGACACGTTTTCCTTTTTACTTTCTTCATACTTTCCTTCTTTCTTTCCCTAAATATTTGTTGAACGCCCACTCTATATGAGAAAGCATATTACTATAGCTCCCTTTGCTAAGAAATCTAATTTCTTTTCTCATATGCTACCTAGTGTAGTAGAATAATAACTTCAAACTCTAATGTTATATCAATTTATAGCTAAAAGTTACCCCTGTAATATAAATGCTCACTTTATAATTTGGAACAGAATAGTTTATGAGACCGAATTTTATTATCTTTCAAGACTTCTCTATAATGTCACTAATTTTGCTTTTAACTCCTCTTTTAGTAAATTATTCCATTTCATCATTACCTGAATCAGGAAAGTTTAAATAAATATGTAAGCTGAATTTTCCATTTTGCAATATCAGAGTCTTTTTTCTTTCACTTACTAACTTAAAATATGTTTTTGCTTTGTTTTGTTTTTTATCATTGATACTTCTAGAAACATTGTATATTTAACAAATGCATTATCTTTTGTTTGTGGTTACATGCCCATTGAATTTTAATATTTTATTTTCTTAGAAAAATTCTTTGCTTATGAGCTTTGTTTTATAAGATTATCAAACCCCCAAAATATTTTTAGATCTCTCTTAAAAAGTGCTATCAATTTTAGTTTATTACTCATTTTTATTTAGGGAGTAACAGAACAGAAAAAAAATTATCCCTTTCTGGCTGGTTACAAATGAAGTGGGAAAATTGAGATTTGACCCAGGTGTTTGGATCATGAGACTAGATTTAATTTTGAGAGGTTATGCCTTGTCATGTGTGAAGGCTATCCTGGTCTTTTGGAAATTAGGTGATAGACACACCTATCAATGGAATGGAATAGAGAACCCGGAAATGGACCCTCAACTCTATGGTCAATAAATCTTTGACAAAGAAGGAAAGAATATCCAATGGAAAATAGACAGTCTCTTCAACAAATGGTGTTGGGAAAATTAGACAGTCACATGCAGAAGAATGCAACTGGACAATTCTCTTACACCATGCACAAAAATAAACTCAAAATGGATAAAAATCTAAATATGAGACCTAAATGTGAATCCATCAAAATCCTAGAGGAAAACACAGGCAGCAACCTCTGTGTCCTCAACTGCAGCAACTTCTTGCTAGACACATCTCCAGAGGCAAGGGAAGTAAAAGCAAAAATGAACTATTGAGACTTCATCAGGATTAAAAGCTTTTGTGCAGCAAAGGAAATAATTAACAAAGCTAAAAGGGAGCCTATAGAATGGAAGAAGATATTTTCAAAAGACATATCAGATAAAAGTCTAGTATCCAAAATCTATAAAGAACTTACCAAACTCAACATCCAAAAAACAAATAATCCAGTCAAGAAATGGGCAGAAGACATGAAGAGACATTTCTCCAAAGAAGACATACACATAGCTAACAGACACATGAAAAAATGTCCAAAATCACTCAGCATCAGGGAAATACAAATCAAAACCACAATGAGATACTACCTCACACCAGTCAGAATGGCTAAAACTAACAATTCAGGAAACAATAGATGTTGGCAAGGATGCAGAGAAAGTGAAACCCTCTTACACTATTGGTGGGAATGCAAACTGGGGCAGTCACTCTGCAAAACAGAATGGGGGTTACTCAGTAAGATAGAAATAGAACTACTCTGCAATCCAGTGATTACACTACTAGGTATTTATCCAAAGGATACAAAAACAGTGATTTGAAGGGGCACGTGCACCCAAGTATTTATAGCACTAATGTTAGTCAGCCATCAAAAAGTTAAATCTTGTCATTTATTATCATTTTGTAAATTTTCATAAAAATGAAGCTGTTTAAGCTGAGATTGTCTTGACTCAGTATAACAATTTGGGGAGAATTGACATCTAACAATAGTCACTAATATATATATATGAAATACAACTGCATTTAATTATCTTTATAAATTTCTGTCAGCAACATAATCTACACATATTTGACTCTTCTTTGATAAATAACATATATATATATATATATATATATATATATATCTGAGGCTAGTTTAAATATTTTATTTTTTTATTTGAGAGAGAGAGAATGAGAGAGAGAGAGCATGAGAAGAGAGAGGTCAGCAGGAGAAGCAGACTCCCTGGCGAGCAGAGAGCCTAACGTGGTACTCAATCCCAGGACTCCAGGATCATGACCTGAGCCGAAGGCAGTCGCTTAACCAATTGGGCCAACAAGACACCCTATCTGAGGCTATTTTAAATAAATTTTCAAGTTACATTTTCAGTTTTGTGTTGTTAGTATATTGAGATACAGCTGATTTTTATGTATTGATTTTATATCTAGTCATTTAATTCACAAATAAATATTAATATTTCACTTTGTAGATTCTTTTGGACTTTACATATAATCATGTCTACTGAACAAAATCTTATGTCTTTTAAATTTTTATTTTATTTAATAGACTGGTTTGGAATTTCTTCATAGTGATGACTAAAGAATGAGTAAAAACACATTTATCTTTTATCTGTTTTGAGGAGAATGAGTTTGATAATTATAAGATAGCAATAGGTTATTTACAGAATCTTTACATGTTTGGAAGAATTGTAATCATTCTAATCCTAGATTACTGGATGTTTTATATCACTTTAGTGTGATGGTTTCAATAAATGTTAAACTTGCATTCTTTTTTTCTTTTTTAGATTTTATTTAGCTCCAAGTTAGTTAACATATAGTGTATTATTAGTTTCAGGTGTAGAATTTAGTGATTCATCAGTTTCATACAACACCTGGTTCTCATTATGTCAAATCCCCTCCTTAATACCCATCACCCAATGCCCCATTCCCCCACCCAGCTCCTTCCCAGCATCCCTCAGTTTGTTTCATGTAGTTAAGTCTCATTAAAAAAAAGTTTCTTGTGATTTTCCTCCCTCTCTGTTTTTATCTTATTTTTTCTTCCTTTCCCCTGTGTTCCTCTGTTGTGTTTAATTTCACATATGAGTGAAATCATAGGGTATTTGTCTTTCTCTGAATGTCTTATTTCATGTAACATAGAAACATTTGAGCAAAGAAGGCCTTAATGTGTAAGTTCATAAACTCCCAAGTAATTATTATGGAGAACAACATTACAACATTATAGGAGAATATGAATGCATCCTGCATAGTTCTTACTTCTGATTCCAAACTGAACAGATAAAAGAATATGGAATTTCATATATATATATATATATATATATTCTCCAGTTCTCTCTGTCGTCACTTCCAGTTGTAATAAAATTTTTCATTTTATTCTTCATTACATTTATTTTCCTTAAGGATATTTTGGTTAGAAGATCCTGAATCCATTAAAAATTAAAACAAATTTAGTACCATTCATCTCACATAGAAATAAAGTAATCATATTGAAGGTCCAAATCAAAGAGAACCAGGTATCAAAGTGTCTTTCAATATCAAGTTTTGACTGTAAGTTACAGTTAGAAAAGCAGAAATAGCTCATTCCTAGTAAACATGTGTGTGCACACATGTCCACATACGTAGGTGTGAATTGGGGATAGTGATGGATGATTTGTTTTGTCCTGATGGTATAAATAAAAGGCAACAGGTGTTAATACATTATATGTTTATAAAAAAATTAAAAATTATTAAAAAAAGGCAGCAGGTGAGATGAGAGAATCCCATAGGAAAAGTAGAATGATATGTTCAAATCCATGTTTTGAGACTATCTTGGCTTAAAAATATATAATTTCTTCTTTAGTCCTCATTTTTCTTTAATGATATAAAATGTAGACATTGAAATAAATAATTCCACAGGTACAAATATTTGTAATGAATACCAATTGGAAATACATATATTTTTTATAAAGGATTCTGAATGTCTACTTCAGCCATTTTTGTGACATTGTTTCTGAACATCATTGTTCAGCATTATTAACAAAACAACATATTAAATGTCAAAGAAATAGTAGATAATTATTTATTATCTCCTAAATATAAATTTCCCAAAAGAAAATAACAAAAAAGGAAAGAAACATGAAATATGGAAGTAACTATAAATAAATTCTGAAAAGAAATAACTCAAAGCATTCAAATAAACACTGAGAAAACGAAGGAAAATTCCCCAAGAGAAAAACATAGATCAGCCATTCTATGTAAAAGAGCATTCCAAAATTAAAAACTATTAAATGAAATTCCTTTTAAGGTGTTTGTGTGTGTGTGTGTGTGTGTGTGTGTGTGTGTGTGTATACATATATATACACATATATATGTATACATGCCTGATAATGACACAAAGATCAAGTTTCTACTGTTTAGGTTTAAGTAGCAGCATTTAATCTGATTAAACTTTTGCCAAATCACTGGTCTGTACAGCAACTGTAGGCTAAATATTCCTCTAGGCTTCATTAAGGCATGAGCTGGTTTGAGTAAAGGAGTAAAGGAAATTAAAGTAGAGCTCTTCTTCAGAAAAGAACAAACTTAGAATGTTAAAAGTGGAGCGCAGCGTATTATATATTAACAGGAGGGATAACGAGAAAGTCAGTGAACTTCAAAGTCAAAAGAACCCTTCTACTCCAGGATTTAAACCACATGACTAAAGCACATTGAATCTTTGCTTGGAAAAGAACATAACTTGAAATAACAGAAAACAGTAACAGATTTTTTTCTTGAATATATATCACCTTTATTTTGCTAAGTGACAAAATTTGTTTTTAGTATTGAACATTGCAACTTTTTGTAGGCAGCAGATTATGAAGAGTCCTAGTCTTCCAGCATGCCACTTTAAATAACAGTCTATTCAGTAAGTACAGCATTGATAACAAAATTTCCTGTCCAAAATATGCAATTTGAAAAATCTTACTTATGTAGGATTGGCAAACTGTTCCATAATGCTGGCTAGAACTCAAATTTCTTCCTTTGCCCTCACTTGGCCCTAATCAATCATCCATATACAAACATCACACATACGTCCTCAGGCACTCACCTCAGTAGAAGACTGGATCTTGTCAGGGATCCTGTGAATCACAGAAAGCTCCTAAATCCGCAATTTTATTTTATTTTTTTATTTTTCCAGGATTCTCCTCCAATATTATCTCATTTTTCTTCCCATTTGTTAATTAATTAGCTAGTTAATAATACTTAACTGGTAGTAATTAGTAGTAATACACTACCACAGGACCTAGGCATAAAAGATGGATCAGATATAGACCCTGCAAATCCCAGGGTAGAGCTTTCCAGGATAAAGGAGAAGCCCATGAAAAGTACTTTAAATGGAGTAAATCTAAGAGGAAATGCTTGATTCTCTTTCCCTGAACCCTTCTATTCCCTGATCCACCCACATACCAAATGTATTTTTCCTTTTTTACCCATTTTTATAAATGTTGGTGGTCTATAACATGAGAATGTTGGGAGTACCTATTTCACTGGGTTATTTTGAAGATTAAATAAATTTATATGTAAAATTATTTAGCATGCTCTTATTATAATTATTCAATATTTATTTAGAGACTTTTTATTTTGGTATTTTATTTGTTTTGTGAAAATTTCGGAATGTTTAGCCTGTTATTTGTACCTTCTCTGTTTTGATATATTATGTGTTTCCTGGGATCATTGTTATTTTTTATCCTTGCTATTACTTTTTAGGTTTACTTGCTATAGTTAGAGATTCTGGCCTTTATGATTGTAATATACACACATATGCCCATATGCCCAAAAATATACATGTATTTTAGATTTTTTTTATTTTTCAGTTTTTAGCCGATTTTATTAACTGTTATTCAGAGCATCTAAAAAAATCTTGTGAAGCCTATTTTAGATAGAAAAGAGTCCTATTTATAGCAATTTTTTAAAATGTTGACTTTCATTGTTCTGTGGTTTCTAGTATCAAGTTGTAATATTGCTCTATCACATATAGAGTGCCATGTGCTAATTTTCTCTCTGTCTCTCATACTGTTGGTGTCTTCTTATACTTTTAATGTTTTTTGCTTTATACCATATTCCTTTGCATATAAGGGTTGTGGATTTAACCTCTTTCATTATAAAATTAACCTATTGCTCCCAGTGATTAATATATCTTTGAATAGTATTTTTAATATTAATTTTATCATCATAATAATTATTTCTCTTTGAATATTTCTGCTTTATGTTTTTAAATTTTCTTTTGTCTTATTTCTTTCTTAAAGGTAAATTTTAAATTTGACTTTAATAGAAAATAATTTAAATCATAATACTAAAATTTCAAATATGTGTTTCTACCCCTATGTTGTAGGTTTTCTTCCTTTTCTTGTGCTTCCTAGATTTTTACTTTGTTTGTGCTTATTATAAGGAATCTGCCTGTTTGCTTTTATACCTTCAAGGCTAGGAGTAGTTTTGCCTCCTAGGGAACAACTGGAGGTGTTTGGAAATAATTTTGGTTATCACATCTCAAAGAGGATAAATTTTGCCACTGTCTTCCAGTGGGCAGAGATTAGTGATGCTGTCAAACATACAGTAATGCACAGGACAGGCTATCACACAAAACAATTGTCCAGCCTCAAATTTCAATAGTGCTGAGGTTGAAAATCTTGCTTTATAGTAAGGAAGGTGTATCTATTTACATACATAATTTCAGATTTCTCATTACCTACTGAAAACATCAATTTTCAAAATTGTTTTATTTTTTATTACTTTAGAAGTCATCTTTTAATTAATCAGCTATGTACTTGTACTTATATTCCTCAATTAGAATAATTTCAAGGATAAGTAGTTTTCCAAGGTGCCTGATCACAATTGTACTTTATAGATTTTCTTAATTTGTTCTGAATTTTTAACACATATTTTTTGGTTTGATTTTATTAAATCATAAGTTATCTTAAGAATTTCTTATTATTTAACCAACAATTAATAGATATTTCTATGTTTATAATATTAAAAAGGGGGTTAACAGCTTGAGAATCAATGATTTGGAGTGATACTGTATGGTTTCCCTGCCCAAGAATCTTATTCTTTGCAAAACAAACTACAAGAAAAAAAAAAAAAAAGGTGCCTTAGCACTTTTTATCTCTTTAAGCATACCTGGCATATTTAAAAATCACATTCTTTCATTCTGTAATATTTATAGGTTCTATGGCTCTTTTTACTATTTTTGCCTTCGACCTTCCCTTCCCCAACCATACAAGCTAAACACACACACACACACACACACACACACACACACACACAGTAAACATTTGCTGAAGTCCTGCATACCCCAGGATCAAGAGCATTAAGACACATTCCCCTTTACATTTCTTCTACTTGGTCACTAGGAGTTACAGGTTCTGAGTGGATACAGGAAAAAAAAATCAGAAGGGAATTAAGGGGGAAAAAATCTGTGTCAGAAAATGATTTCTGCACAGGAAAGTGAGAATGAGCTTCCCAGGATTAGTTGTTACTGCCTACTCTGCTGCACAAATTACTAGCTTTGAATGTGCTTCTTACTATATCCCCATCATTCTTGTGATTAGCATAAGTTTCTCTAAGATTGACAAATATTCCACCCTTGCCCTTACTTTATCAGGTTGTTGCAACTCTTTTATCTTTTTAAAATCCGACTCTAGGAGGTTCTATGCAAGCCCAACACCATCTCTTTACCAAAATATCTTACACGGTTTTTTTCCCAAATATATATCTTCTGTGAAAATGATGTTAGGATCAACTCTGTATAGAGAGGCCCCATTTTTGAATTCTTCTAACTTTTAGATTCCTTACTCTTTTCAGGCTGCCAAGATGAACGGAATTCCATTTATATTCCTAAAAGGAACTAAGAAGCCAATTATACTTATGTCAATGCACAGATAGCCTTGATTTCATGGATATCCTTTGTGTTGCTGTCTTGAAAATATGCTCTGTAAAAGTAACTTTATCTGAGTCCACATTATCATTCTGGCTAATCTTCAAACCATGACAAGTTGCATATTGAATTCACCCCTTTCATACAACTTCAAGTACATCATTTATATTATATTCTTGTTGTACAAATATATACTACAAGTATATTAAACTATATGGCATGTTAGAGGAATAGGGAAAAATAAAGCAAGAGAGGATGTAGATGGGTAAAAGTAGGACCTGAATTTTAGGCAGAATACTAGGGATAGTTCTCACTGAGAAGCTCACTGGAAGAATGCTGGAGAAAGGGATTTTTTTAAAAGACTTTATTTATTTATTTGAGAGAGAGAGAGTGAGTGGATGGAAGAGAGAGAGAGAATCTGAAGCAGACTCCATGTTGAGCTCGAGCCAGATTCAGGGCTTGATCCACAACGACAAAATCATGACCTGAGCCAAATCTAAAGGTAGGTGCTTAACTGACTGAGCGACCCAGGCTCTTGGAGAAGGGAATTTTTAATAGAAAAACAGCACAAATCTAAACTCATACAGTAAAAAGCTGATTTATAATCTTATCAGACTCAAAATCCCCATTACTCATTTGCATGAGTCAAGTGACCACTAAATGTTATGCCAATTATAGTAGATTTTATTTCACTATTAATATTTATATTTAACTTGAGATTTTAGAGTCCAGAAGAATTTAGAGATCCCCTAGTCTGATTTCCCAATTTCATTGCAAAGCAAACTAAAACTGGGGAAAGGAGAGGGATCTGGCTAAGTTCTCAAATTGTTAGTATTGGGAGATGAACTAAATCTAGGGCTCTTCATTATCTTGTGATCCTATACATTTTCCACTATGCAGATGATTTGTTTTCAAGTTGTCTTTAGAAAACATACATGAAAATTAAAATTAACCAATTAATCAATAGTGATATTTTATAATCTATATACATTTAAAAAGCATAATGATATACTAATAAGTATAGTGATATTATATATATGTGTGTGTATATATATACATATATATATTTAAGAAGTATATAAAATAAGTGGATCCCAGAAATACATGGTGACTATAAACTTATTATTTGTATCTGCAAAAAACAACTATTCCTTATATTATCTACATTAACATAAAGCTTACCAGATTATAATGATTTTGCCTCTTAAATCCTTGGGGCTTCCCTGATCATTCCTAATAGTTTCCTAAAGTTTCCACCTGTTTATATGCAGGGAGCAGCCAACAGTGGGAAGAAAGATTAAATGAACTGTAAACTGAGGACATTGCTAGAAGAAATTGCAACTTAAATGCAATTTAAATACCCTTGGCTATTCTTGACCTGGCTATTCCTTTTCACCTTTGAACTAATTGGTGCTAAAATATTAACTATTCATTATCCCAATCATTTATTAAGAAGATGATTATAGCTCATATCCTTTCCCCAACTGTGAAAGGTTGGCCAACACTCGTTTAATCTAGCTTCTGCTCAGGTATTAGAACAATCTTCTAATGCCATTTTATTGGGTCAGTCTCTACAAAAGGACAAATAATGTCTCTTCACTTTTTTTCTTCACTTTTGTCATATAACATAAAAACCAATTTGTGATCAAACTTTTCATCCATATGCTTTCCTCCTCGCAGCTTCACTTCACAACACCTATTTCAATACTACTTCACCTGAATGTGACTTGCTCACCATGTTCATTCACTGTTTTCTGGAATGAAATACAGTGATGCTCACCATTGAAGGAATGGAGATTCCTAATCTTTACAGGTTATATTTGCTAATGTGGCCCTTTCTTTTGTATTTATGCCTCACCATAGTGGTTTTTTCTTGATTCATTTCCTTTATGATTTATTCTATGTAGATAGTACACTTTTATGTTCCCTACATGTTCTTTTCCTCCTCAATATCTCTGTGTCTTTTGCACTCTCATTTAGATCTCTGAGTCACATGGGTCTTTTATCAGTGAACACATCCTGTTGCATTTGTTATTTCTACATCTGGTCTTCAGCTAGCATGGGTTAAAATGACCATTTTAGAGGGGTGCCTGGGTGACTCAGTTGGTTAAATGTCTAATTCTTTATTTTTAACTCAGGTCATGATCTCAGGGTTGTGGGACCCAGCTCCACATCAGTCTCCATGCTGGGCATGCAGTCTGCTTAAGATTCTTTCTCTCTTTCTCCCTCTCCTCTTCTCTTAAAAAAAAAAAATGACCTTATTAAAGGAATTAGAGGAAAGCTAATTAATGAGAGTTAGCATTCCCTGGTAATTAGGAGTCTTGTATGATAACTAACAACATGGTTCTGAACATAGACCATTATGTTATAAACATAAGAGATGTGGGGAAAATTCTTGAGATTAAAATTAATTATTATTAATATTATATTAATATAACTATATATAATTATATAATATGTGATATAATATTAATAATAATATTAATAAATATTATTTTTATATTATAGACATTTTACTTAAGAACTAAATGTGTAAGAAAGACAATGATAAACAACTTCCATTCTAACTAGACACAATATTGCACTGCAACTTGATGAAACAACTATAACTATATAAATCTCCAATATTAGATTCAGGAATATAAAATTCTAGCACGTATTTAATTATTATCCTTACTACAACTATTTAACAGACATCTATAATGGATTATGATACTCTTTCTCTGTAATGTATCCTGAATACTTTCTTTTTTTTTTTTTTTTTTAAAATTTTTTTTTTTTATTTGAGAATGAGGCAGTGAGAGAGCATGAGCGAGGAGAAAGTCAGAGGGAGAAGCAGACTCCCCGTGGAGCTGGGAGCCTGATGCGGGACTCGATCCTGGGTCTCCAGGATCATGACCCGAGCCGAAGGCAGTCGTCCAACCAACTGAGCCACCCAGGCGTCCCTGTATCCTGAATACTTTCTATTCTTATCCTCATAGCAACTACTATCAATTGATCTGTTTGGAGACATGAAATAAAATGTATTCACCATAAAATAAAATATGATATATATATTAATGATATAAAATATGATATATATACTAAAATAATTTTAAAAAATAAAACTGAAAATAATATATAATAGAATATAATAAAATTGGACATATCACCTCTGCGAGTTTCTCACATTCCACAGAATGAATACAAATCTTTGATTTCACATACCTATTTTAACTATAGTAATCCTGTTTCTGTGACTTATTCTATGATAATTTAAATTTCAGTCCTAAATCCTGGAATATAATAAAGGCCATGGTACTTATTATGTTAGGATAATATATAATGTTAATGATTTGAGAACTGAATTTTACAATACTAAGAAGAATAATATCTTAATACATAATTCTCTAGCAAAAATGTTTTTTGATTAATTTTTTTCTGGCACCTACTTAGGGAACATTTCCAGCCAGCGCTGCAAAGGTTACCTGGTCAATATAACAGTGTAATAATCCAGAAGTGCAAATGTCTTCTATGAACTAATAAACCTCTGTTTATAAAATAACTCTAATAGCTATAGTAACAAACTGTCTCTCTGCCCTTTAAAGTGAGTTTCAATGCACAACAGCCCATTTAATACTTCTTAAATAAAAGGAGAGGGATCCAAATTTTCACCTTTTAAATCTAATAGGTTTTGCCATTGAAGTAACTATATTAGGTAACAGAGACAATTCTTTGGCAGGAAATTGATATCTGATTGAAATTCAAGTTATTACTCTCATTCAACAAAGACCTAGTATTTCCCTAAGCACTACTCTTACACAGTTTGTGAAACTATAAAAATAGCTTCTTCAAATTTGTTATCAGTTTTTGTAGAATACTAAGACTTTGTAGAACTTTACACATAGATCTTTTTAATTAACATATAGTTTCTGAAATATACTACTACATTTAACATTTCATTCATTTTAAAGTTTAGAGGTAAAAATCAGCTCTTAAAGAATCCTGTGTAATACATTTGAATGTATACATGAGCAGAAAAGTCTATGGTCATATAAATGTATGTTTTTGTGTTATGAGTATTTTACAGGTTACATATGAGATTCTACTGAAGTTTTAATTTTTAGGAAAACATTATTGATAGCTTCATTTTATAGTTCAATGTCTTTGGTTTAACATTTAGTGTCAGTGGATATCTGTCATTGTTTTCTCTCCTACGTCTAACCTCCCTTCTCAGTTTGCCATATTAGTAAAAAAATAATAAAGAAAGAAGGAAAAAAAGAAAGAGTACATCTCACGTAGATTTTACTAAATCAGGTACTCTAAAGAGGCAATTTTGGTGGCTTGTGACTAAGAATTTTGACTATTGTATCAACAATCTATCCAATTACTGGTCATCCTTAAAGACCTCTCAAAAAATACTTGTCTATGAGATAGTATGCCCATTGTCCCAATTAAAATCTATCGTTTTCATCTCAGTGTTCTTAAGCAATTGTTTTTAATAACTTCTTAATGCCACCTGTAATAGTCTAACTGTATTATGATTCCTTTTATAGTTGTTTGTCTCTGTTAGTGAATTTTGGGTAACTTGGCAATCATTAATCTTTGTCTCCTAGTTAATTAGCACAAGACCCAGTTCTTAAATGTAGGTTTTCTGAACTGAACTGAAACAGGAGATTTGATGGTACTTTTATATTTACCAGCAGTTCTGTTATCTTATGCATGTCTCATCGTATTTTTATCCAGATTCCTTTTCAATATCTGAACACACACTAAGACTTTGTAGAACTTTACACATAGATCTTTAAACACTAAGAAAGCTTAGTGGTAGTACTTATGAATAGATACAATGATGAGGGAAAGGAAGGGAAGTAGGAAGGAAGGAGATAGAGATCATTTTTTGTGAGATTGAACACATAAATTTAATTACATTAAGCTAAGAATCTAATCAGCTAAGTTAATTGGTTACAAAATATTCGAGAGTTTTAAAAGTCAATAATGAAATAAATCCTGACCTCTTGGCTTATACACATAGGTATACCTAAATACAAGCTCCTAAAATTATGACTCTGGGTGAAAAGAAAAAAAAAATTAATAAAGATCTCAAGCCCTGTCTGTATGGCTTTAGATATTAATGTGTAAAGAACTAAAGTAAAGGAATACTTCCAGTGCCTATGTGGACCATAGAGCAGGAGTTTAGATTCCACATTTCCAGTGTTTTTGACCTCAGACTCCAGATCAGAGTGTATCCCTTTAAAATGTGCATAGGGTGTTCAAGACTTCAGCTGTCATTACGAAATATGTGGTTTGATTTGTCACTGTGTGTAGTTTGAGACACCCATAAACATAAGGTTTGATGCTTCAGGCTTCATCATACGTAATGAACACAGCTTGGGAATCAAGTGTATATTATTTGTATAGCTTCAGATGCCAGAATTTATAGAGTATTCAAAATATCTTATACTCACATATCCTTGTTCCCATAATATACACCTCCATTCACTGGTAGATAAAACTTCATATGCCTGAGTAACTCCAGATCAAAATTTTCTACTTGAAGAAATGGAAACAAGAAGGGAATTTTATAAATAATATACATGTACTACTCTTATCAGTCTTTTTAAAAAAGTCTTATTTAATAATGTCAATTCAAGATGTTATATATAATGCATTTTAAGCATGATTTCATACATTTTTAGAATGTTCTTCCATAATTAACTTCCATAATGAACTTCTAAAAATAAAATAATAAAATAATTACAATCTAGGGACCATGAGAAGATTGAGTACTCTGATATGACTGCATTAACTTTGAGTTGTTTTTATATAATTTGATAGCTTCTGGCCCTTTTACAAAGGAAATCCTGCTAATGATCAAGGAAACCAATTTTTCTTAACATATGATGTGCAAGAGCAAAATGAGTATAGAGTCATAGAGGAACAGCTATCACTGCTGTCATATAGCTATTATTATGGGATATGGTTAGACCTAGAATTGCCAATGTGTCATAGAAGAGAACAGATAAGATGAGAGGTCATGTAGATTTTACCTAAAATGACAAAATTAATCTTATTATAAGTTAAAGATCTGTTATACAAGCAATAAAAATTATATATATTATATATTATATAATAATACATATACATAATTTATATATAATAAATATTTATATATAAGTGTTCAGTACTTGTGTACAAAAATGAGTAGAATCCTTTAACATTTATCTGATACTTACTGCATACCTAGTGGTTCTCAAATACTCTATGAATTTCCTAGTTCTGCCTTAACAAAGTACCACAAACCGAGTGACTTAAAATGACAGAAACTTATTGTTTCCCAGTTCTGAAGACCAGAAGTCCAAAGTCAAGGTGCTGGCAGGGCCATGCTCCCTCTGAAATCTATAGAGGAATTATTCCTTGTCTTCTAAGTTCTGGTGGCCTGTCACAGTCTTTCCTGTTCCTTTTCTTACAGATGCATAATTTCAGTTTCTGCCCTCTTTGTCGCATGGTGTTCTCTGTTTTGCTTTCTTCCACATGATCCTCTTCTTACAAGAACATTGGTCATATTTATTTTAAAAGATTTTATTTATTTATTTGACAGACAGAAATCACAAGTAGGCAGAGAGGCAGGCAAAGAGAGAGAGGACGAAGCAGACTCTGGGCCAAGCAGAGAGCCCGATGCAGGGCTTGATCCCAGGACCCTGGGATCATGACCTGAGCCAAAGGCACTGGGCCACCCATGCACCCCGAACATCGGTCGTATTGAATTAAGGGCCCACCCTACTCCAGCATGATTTCATCTTAACTAAGAACATATGCAATCCTATTTCCAGATAATGTCACATTTTGAGGTTCTAGGGGCCAGGACCTCAACATATCTTTCTCAGGGGAGACAAAACCCTAAATATGTGTGTTCTCTAATTTCATCCTATTTAGTCTTATTATTTAGCTTTCTTTATTAATATTTTACAAACATAAAGGAGCTCTAAGTTAGAGAAAATTAATGGGCTTCCAAATAGTAATCTGAGGAGTTGACATCTGAACCTCATTTTTCTAATCACAAAGCCTGTGAGGAAATTCTCATGAAAAACAGCTAACTAAAATACAAGATAAAGTTAAATCAATGCCACTAAGTGCAGTGGAAGCCAAAGGGGTAATTAATTACTTCTGACTGGAGAGATCATGAAAGGCTTAATATACATTATTACAGTTGAGTTCAACCTTAGTGGATGGGTTGGAATTTATTAGGGAGAGGAGAAATGGGTAAAGGCTGGGAGTGCTTTGAAAAAAGTTTGGAAAGATCATGGTATTTAAATCAATTGTCTCTTTCAGCTGCAAGTAACAAGTCTCAGAAAACCCCACTCAAACTCACTAAAACAAAAAGGAATTTATTGGTCCATGTAGCTCAAGGTCCAGAGATAGCACAGGATTCAGGGTTAGCCTAATTTACTGGATCAAAGTTTATGGATTTCACTTGAACTCCCTTTAGTTGTGCTCTTCTCCTGCAGGCTTTTTTCTCAGGCTCTTTCCCTTATAGTGCCATAATAGCAATAGCCATTTCCCTGTACACCAAGACTTCCAAAAAAAGGTAACATTTTCTTTTGACGTTACAAGATAGAGTCCTGTGTTTCTACCTTATTGCACGCATGTCCACTCCTGATGCAATTACTGTATGATATAAATGAGGATAGGAATGTAAAGAATTTAGAACAGGACATAAAACAACATTAGTGTTACATAGATGTTAATTGCTATTACTAAGTGCCCATTCTTGGTGACCAAGAGAACCCTGCATATACCTCTGTCATTATACCCAATATATTATACACAGATTTCATCATTCCTGTGAGTATTTCCCTCTCTATTCTGCTATTCTGAATTTCTTAAAATAGTAGACTATCATATCTTATTCATCTTATATCCCCAGTGGCTATCATGTTGTTGTATAGCATATAAATGATATAAAGCATATTGTTTGTTAAATGAAATGATACTAGATAGATATAAAAAGTTGCTGAAGTTAGAAAATAAGATGAGATAATTTGTATAAGAGGAAACAAAATAAATCCACCATTATATTCTTCCTTTTATTGAATAAATATATACTTTTTATTATTAATTTGAAAGGACAAGAAATATTGTACTGACATATTGCCTTCAATAACTCATTAAGTCTATGAACTTCAGGAATTTGGGGAGGTGATGTGAGGTTAAGTTTCACTCTTTTAAATTTTTTTAAAAATTTTATTTATTCATTTGACAGAGAGAGAGAGAGCACAAGTAGGCAGAGAGGCAGGCAGAGAGAGTGGGGGAAGCAGGCTCCCTGCTGAGCAGAAAGCTGGATGCAGGCCTGCATCCTAGGACCCTGAGACCATGACCTAAGTCAAAGGCAGAGGCTTAACACATTGAGCCACCCAGGCACCCCAAGTTTCACTCTTTTTATTTTTTATTTTTTTATTATTATTTTTAAATTTTTAATTCTTTAAATTTCTTTTCAGTGTACCAGAATTCATTGTCTATGCACCACACCCAGTGCTCCTTGCAATACATGCCCTCCATAATACCCACCACCAGGCTCACCCAACTTCCCACCCCCCTCTCTTTCAAAACCCTCAGATTGTTTTTCAGAGTCCATAGTCTCTCATGGTTCATCTCCCCCTCCAATTTCCCTCAACTCCCTTCTCCTCTCCATCGCTCTTTTTAAAAATCACTCTTTGTTAAAATTTAACAAAATTAGAAAGTACTAGAGACTTGCCACTCAATTCAACAAATGCTTATCATTCTTCAGTTATATATGGTACCAGCTATGTTACATGCATGATACCGGGGAAGAAGCTTTACATCATTCGTAATCCTAAAAATATTTATTGGTATGACATATCATAATTAAGTAAACATGTCATGTCTATGATTTCAAAAGTTTGTATTAAAGCTCCAGAGCAGCATAAGATTTCTGAAAACTATATACCTTAGATGTAGCATTAGAAATATACATATTCTAGGCAACATGTACATTTTGATGGTTCTAATATCAAGGTTCATCAAATTGATTACATTTTATTTCTTTTTCATGTATGCAACTCTCTACTATCAGATTCCTCTTCTCTTTCTAGGAGGGGTTTATTGTAATTTCAAATATAAATTTTCTGGTAGTATCTATTCTTCCTCTTCCACAAGAAACCCCAATCTAGTTTTTGTAGTAAAGAAAGATACAAAAGGACCATATTTTGAACAGATAAGATAGTCAGATCTTTAATAATGACCATTCCTTCACACCATCCATTTTAACACAGACACTATTTTTCTCATTATCTCAAGATTTCTTTTTGCTTCATTATGGAAATAACTAACATGAAGTTTACACTGATTGATTTCTTTCCCTGTTAATCCAAATAACAGATCTTTGTAATATTAATTTTAAAATTGATTTCTGAATATTTATGAGCATACAAATTATTTACTAGAAATCTCTTCCTCTAAGGTATTGTATCCCTCAGACAGCAGTATTTAGTAAAAAAAAAAAAAAAAAAAAAAAAAAAAGCTTCTTGTTAAAAACTTCAGTTTAGGTCTGACAGTTCTTTTACGAAATAATAGCCTAACAGAGTCTTGGGCATTCATTATTGTCACCTCAACATTGAGTAGAAACTGGGAAATTTATTGGGTGTTTTGTTTTGTTTTTGCTTTTCTATGAACTATAAATCCAGCAAGATTTTAGAAGGGAACATTTAGCAGGGAGTAGTGAGCCGGTAGGATTGGAAACCTTCCTTTTTGGTGTTCATTTATATTGAACATCTCTTTATCTAGTCCCCAAAGTTATACTCTTCCCTTTAACAGATCAAGCTCAAACATAGACAAAATTGTCTTTCCTTGGTTTCATTTAAAACAATTCCCAAAATGATTATTTGACAATTTTATAAAATTAAAAAAAAAAAGAATAAAAAGGAAAAAAGTTGGAGAGGAGGCAAGATGGCAGAAACAGAGTAGGGGACTCCATTTCAACTAGTCCCCTGAATTTAATTGGATATCTATCAAACCATTTTGATCCAAGAGATTTAGGTACACATGGGAGCCCACAGCTGCTCACAGTTTAAGAATCATAAAGGGTAATGTCACTCCTGGGCCCCTGGGACTACCTCTGAGAGAGTACTGTGGGCATGCACTACAAGAGCTTGCAATTTTCAGCCATGCATGGAGAAATGGAGATTGTTTGTCCTGGAGGGTTTTATCAGAGGGAAGACTGAATTTTCTGCTCAAGGCCAGAGGTTTGGCTGCAGACATTTTTTTTTTCTCTGATCCTCTGAAGAGGGGTGGAAATCCCCCAGGGAACCAAAGCCACACAGAAGACTGCTTTCCACTGAACTCATCCCCTTAACAGGGGCAGGGCAATTCCACACAGACAGGATTACCTGAGAAACAGTGCAGCAGGCCCCTCCCACAGAAGACAGGCTGGAAGAATGGGGGGGTATGGGAATGACAAGCCTATAGATCCCACAAGACCATAAACTTCCAACACCAGGGGAAAGTAGTATATTGAGCTCCAGTTGTATCTTCATGACTTGTTTATTTTTCAGATAAAATTCTCCATTTTTTTTCTTTTTCTTATGGTTTCTCTGTTTTGTTTTTTCTTTTTTTTACATTCTCCTCATTTCAACTAGATGTTTATTATATCAACTTATATTCCATAGTCACTTTTAACTTGCATTTTTTCAAACAAAAAATTTTTATAGATATATGCTTTATTTTAGTCCTGTTTTCTCTCTATTCAGTTTCATTATATATAAACAAGTTTTACTTTCCTTATAATTTTGGGACATAGTGTCCTTTAACACACAGACCAAAACACACCCAGGAACAACAGAAACAACCTGTTTTGTCCACACCAAGAGATTATAGCCCCTTTTCCCATCCCCTTTTTTAAAATTTTTAAAATCTTAAAATTTTATCCTTGTGTTTCATTTTGGCTTTTTTGTGTGTGTGTGTGTGTGTGTATCTTCTGACCACTCCAGATTTTCTGAGGTGCATCTTGCTTGGGTCATGGTTGATATGTTGGACTCTGCTCACTCACTCAACCATCCCTCAACAGAATGACTAGGAGGAGGAACTCTCAACAAAACAAAGAAACAGAGACAATGTCCTCTGCCTGAGAACTAATGGATATGGATATAAGCAAAAGGTTAGAGATAGAATCAGGATTGCAATCATAAAGTCAATAGCTAGGCTTGAGGAAAGCATTAGTGACAATATAGAATCTCTAAGAGCAGAAATGAGATCTAGTCAGGCTGAACTTAAAACTGCTATGAATGAGATGCTGTCTAAACTGGATACTCTAACAGGCAGGGTAAATGAGGCAGAAGAGAGAACTAGTGATCTAGAAGAGAAGCTCATGGAAAGGAAGGAAGTTGAGAAAAACAGAGAAAGGCTGCTAGTAGTACATGAAAAAAAAAAAAAAAAAAGGATTGCAGAGATTATTGATGCCATGAAATGTTCCCAGTGTCACAATTATTGGGATGGGGGGGGAGAAGGTATATTTGAGCAAATCACAGCTGATAATTTCCCTAATCTTGGGAAGGAAACAAATATTCACATCTGAGAGGCAAAGAGGACCACTCCCCAAATCAATAAAAATAGATCAACACCCTGATCTAAGATAGTGAAGCTTACAAATTTTATATCAAAGGAACAGCCAGGGAGATTCCTTACAAAAAGAGGGAGGAACATCAGAATAACATCAGACCTGTTCACAGAAACCTGGCAACCAGAAAGGGCTGGAAAGACATATTCAGGGTAATAAATAAAAAACATGCAGCCAAGAATACTTTATCCAGCAAAACTGTCATTCAAATGGATAGAGAGATAAAGAGCTTTCAGGACAGACAGAAACTGAAAGAATATATGACCACCAAGCCATCCCTGTAAGAAATATTAAGGGGAATTCTGTAAGTGAAGAGAGACCCCAAGAGTCACATAGACCAGAAAGAAACAGACAATCTACAGAAACAGGGACTTTATAGGAAATAAAATGACACCAAATTCATATCTTTCAGTAATCACCCATATGCTGTTTACAAGAGACTCTTTTTAGACCTAAAGTCACCTCCAGATTGAAAGTGAGGGGATGGAGAACCATTTACCACACTAATGGACCTCAAAATAAAGCTGAGGTAGCAATCCTCATATCAGACATATTAGATTTTAAACTAAGACAGTAGTAAAAGATGTAGAGGGACACTATATCATAAAGAGTCTATCCAACAAGAAGATCTAACAATTATAAATATATATGCCCCCAACCTGGGAACAGTCAATTATATAAACCAATTAATAACCAAAATTTAAAAAAGCACATACTAATAATAATACATTAATAGTAGGAGCACCTACAATGGGGCACCTGGTTGGCTCAGTGGGTTAAGCCTCTGCCTTGGGCTCAGGTCATGATCTCAGGGTCCTGGGATTGAGCCCCACATCGGGTTCTCTGCTCAGCAGGGAGCCTGCTTCCCCCTCTCTCTCTGCCTCCTCTCTGCCTACTTGTGATCTCTCTCTGTCAAGTAAATAAATAAAATCTTTAAAAAAAAATGGTAGGAGATGTCAACACTCCACTCACAGCAATGGACAGATCATCTAAGTAGAAGATCA
This sequence comes from Mellivora capensis, assembly GCA_004024625.1. Taxonomy (NCBI): domain Eukaryota; kingdom Metazoa; phylum Chordata; class Mammalia; order Carnivora; family Mustelidae; genus Mellivora; species Mellivora capensis. The sequence continues at coordinate 31,892 of PISX010011427.1, forward strand.
ACAAAGAAACAAGAGCTTTGAATGACATTACACCAGATGGACTTTGTAGAGATATACTAAACATTCCATCCTAAAACAATAGAATACCCTTCTTCTCAAGTGCACATGGAATTTTCTCCAGAATAGACCACATATTGGGTAACAAATCAGGTCTCAACTGATACCAAAAGATTGAGATTATTCCCTGCATATTTTCAGACCACAATGCTTTGAAACTTGAATTCAACAAGAAGAAATTTGGAAGGAACTCAAACACTTGGAAGTGAAAGAGCATCCTGCTAAAGAATGATTGAGCCAGCCAGGAAATTAAATAAGAGTTTAAACTCTTATGAGAATGAAAGTACATTGGTCCAAAACCTACGGGGTACTACAAAGATAGTCCTAAAATGGAAATACATAGCCATCCAACCCTCTCTCAAAAAATTAGAAAAATCCCAAATGCACAAGTTAACCTTACACTTAAAGGACCTGGAGACAGAACAGCAAATAAAGCCTAAACCAAGGAGGAGAAGAGAAATATAAAGATTAGACCAGAAATCAATGAAATAGAAACCAGAAACATATTAGAGCAGATCAATGAAACTAGAAGCTGTTTTTTGAAAGAATTAATGAGACTGATAAACCTCTGGTCAGACTTATTCAAAAGAAAAGAGAAAGGACCCTTGGAGTGCCTGGGTGGTTCAGTGGGTTAAAGCCTCTCCCTTCAGTTCAGGTCATGATCCCAGGATCCTGGAATTGAGCCCCACACTGGGCTCTCTGCTCAGCGGGAAGCCTGAACCCCCCTCTTCCTGCTTCTGTGCCTGTCAAGTAAATAAATAAAATCTTTGAAAAAAAGAAAGAAAGAACAGGAAAAGGACCCAAATTAACAAAATCATGAATGAAAGGGGAAAGATCACAACTAACACTGAGAAAATATAAACAATTATTAGAAATTATTACCAACAAATATATGCCAATAAATTAAACAATCTGGAAAAAATGGAGGCAGTCCTAGAATCTTATAAACTACCAAGACTAAAACAGGAAGAAATAGACAATCTGAACAGACTAATAGCCAGTAAGAAAATTGAAGCAGTAATCAAAAACCTCCTGAAAGACAAGAGTCTGGGGCCACATGGCTTCCCTGAGGAATTCTACCAAACATTTAAAGAATAAATTATACCTGTTCTACTGAAGTTATTTCAAAAATAGAAACTCTTTCTATGATGCCAGCATTGCCCATTACCCATAACTCCCAAAACCAGACAAAAACCCCAACAAAAAGGAGAATTACAGACCAATATCCTTTATGACCATGGATGCCAAAACAGTGAACAAGATCCTAGTGAATAGGACCCAACAGTACATTAAAAAGATTATTCACCAGATGCCTGGGTGGCTCAGTCATTAAGTATCTGCCTTCAGCTCAGATTATGATCCCAGGATCCTGGGATATAGTCTCACATCAGGGTCCTTGCTGGGTAGGGAGCCTGCTTCTCCCTCTCCCTGATGCTCCCCCTACTTGCTCTCTCTATCTCTTTCTCTCTCTGACAAATAAATAAATAAAATCTTTAAAATATAAAATGAATAAGAATAAATACAGGTATTATTCACCATGACCAGGTGGGATTTATTCCTGGACTGCAAGGGCGGTTCACATCCAGAAATCAATCAGTGTGATAGAGCACATTAATAAAAGAAAAGACAAGAACCATATGACCCTCTCAATTAATGCAGAAAAAGTATTAGACAAAATACAGCACCTATCCTGATAAAAACTTTTCAAAGTATAGCGATAGAGGGAACATACATTAATATCATAAAAGCCATCTATGAAAAGCCCACAGCAAATGTCATTCTCAATGGGGAAAATTGAGAGTTTTTCCCTTAAAGTCAGGAATATGACAGGGATGCCCACTCTCACCATTATTTTTCATCATATTACTAGAAGTCCTAGCCTCAGCAATCAGAAAACAAAAAGAAATAAAAAGCATTCAAATTGGCAAAGAAGAAGTTATACTCTTTCTTCTTGCAGATGGCATGATACTTTATGTGGGAAACCCAGAACACTCCACCCCCAAATTACTTGAACTCATACAGCAATTAAGCAATGTGGCAGGATACAAAATCAATGTACAGAAATCAGTTGCATTTCTATACACTAACAATGTAACTGAAGAAAGAGAGACGAAAGAATCAATTCCATTTATAATATCACACACAAAAAAACATAAGATACCTAGGAATAAGGCTAACCAATGAGATAAAGGATCTGTACTCTACAAACTACAGAACACTTATGAAAGAAATTGAGGAATACAAAAGGGACAGAAAAATATGCCAATGTTCATGGATGGGAAAAATAAACATTGTTAAAATGTCTGTTCTGCTCAGAGCAACCTACACTTCCAATGCAATTCCAATCAAAATGCCATTGACATTTTTCACAAAGGTGGGACAAACAATCCTAAAATTTGAATGAAGCCAGAAAGGACCCCAAATTGCCAGGGGAATGTTGAAACAGAAAACCAAAGCTGGGGGCATCATGATGCCTGACTTCAAGCTCTTTCACAAAGCTGTGATTATCCAGGCAACATGGTAATGGCACAAAAACAGACACATAGATCATTGGAACAGAAAAGAGATCCCAGAAACAGGCTCTGAACTCTATGGTCAACTAATCTTTGACAAATCAGGGAAGAATTTTCAATGGAAAAAGACAGGCTTTTCAATAAATGGTGCTGGGAAAATTGGACAGCCACATGCAGAAGAATGAAACTGGACCATTCTCATACACCATACACAAAAATAAACTCAAAATGGATGAAAGATCTCAATGTGAGACAGGAATCCATCAAAATCCTAGAGAAGAACATAGGCAGGTAACCTCCTTGACATCAGCCACAGCAACTTCTTTCAAGACACATCTCTAAAGGCAACAGAAACAAAATCAAAAATAAACTTTTGGGACTTCTTCAAGATCAAAAGCTTCTGCATAGCAAAGGAAACAAAACTAAGAGGCAACCCACAGAATGGGAGAAGATATTTGCAAATGACATTATGGATCAAGGGCTGCTATCCAAGCTCTATAAAAAACTCCTCAAACTCAATACACAAAAAACAGATAAGCATGTCAAAAAATGGGCAGAAGACGTGAACAGACACTTCTCCAATGAAGATATACAAATGGCTAACAGACACATGAAAAATGCTCCACATCCCTTGGCATCAGGGAGATACAAATCAAAACCACAATGAGATACCACCTTAACCAGTTAGAATGGCAAAAAAATTAACAAGACAGGAAACAACAAATGTTGGTGAGAATGTGGAGAATAGGGAACTCTCTTACACTGTTGGTGGGAATGCAAGGTGCTAGAGCCACCCTGGAAAACAGTATGGAGGTTCCTCAAGGAGTTAAAAATAGAGTTACCCTATGACCCAGCAATTGCACTACTAGGTATTTACCCCAAAGATACAGATGTAGTGAAATGAAGGGGCACATGCACCCCAATGTTCATAGCAGCATTGTCCACAACAGTCAAACCAGAAGGAGCCAAGGTGTCCTTCAACAGATGAATGGATTAAGAAGATGTAGTTCATATATACAGTGGAATATTACTCAGCCATCAGAAAGGATGAAAACCTACCATTTGCACTGAGATGAATGGAACTGGAGGAGATTATGCTAAGAGTGAGATAAGTCAAGCAAAGAAAGACAATTATCATATGGTTTCACTGATATGTGGATCATAAGGAATAGGACAGAGGATCACAGGGGAAGGGAGGGAAAACTGACTGAGAAGAAATCAGAGAGAAAAAAATCAGAAGAAAAACAAATGAGAGACTCTGGACTCTGGAAAATAGACTGAGGGTTACAGAAGGGAGGGAGTGGGGGATGGAGTAACTGGGTGATAGGTATTAAGGCGGGCACATGATGTGATGAGCACTGGGTGTTATTCGATAATGAATCATTGAACACTACATCAAAAACTAATGATGTACTATATTTTGGCTAACTGAACATAATAAAAAAAGAAAAAAGAAAAAGTTTTCAAACATTTTTTTAATCATAGTTACCTCATTTCATATAGTTCCTCTGAAATATCAGTTGTTTTCTCATATCATTGAGTAGATGTCATTTCAGTGATAATGCACCTGGCTTTCTCCTGTCAATAAGTTCCATCTTATTTTTCACAAAGAATCTTTTCTTAACCAATTTGAATCTTTTAAAATCACATTCAGAGTATCTAGTTCCATGGACCAGTGCTACTCTGGTTCTTCAGAAAGCTTTCAAAATCATGTTTTATGATAAAAAAAGAAAGTTTTTTTAAGGAATTAATTGATTAGTTGTATAATAGTAGATATCCTCTTCAGGGTGTAAATAGATAATATTAAGGCTACATATAATATGAAATTCCCAACAATGGCAGGGAGACTTTCACACTTCATTAGAATGGCTAACCAATGATAATCAAGGAGGGCATGACTTTGACAGTTGTGGTGTTGTCTCAGAGGAAAGGATGAAGTTTGGACATTCATATGATTTTTCAGTGGAGGCATGTAGAGATTGGAAAGGGCTTGATTTGCACTGGGTAAGGATCATAATATTACAGTTTAAGATTATTTAAATCATAGTTATGATTTAGAGACAAAGTTGAAATCTTGGAGAGTAAACACTTATTTATTATTACCTATTAAAAAGTTAATCACTTTGATGTCCATTTAAATGGGTCTTTTGGGAAGTCCCTAAAACAAATAGTAAAGTCATTTGCAACTTTCATCTTACTGGGCAGAAATTTCCTGGAGTAGTAGAGTAATAATGTTGTATTGTAGAGAATAAAGTGTTTGTATATAGAAGGAAGAACTCAGGAAACATGTCCAACATGCTAAAATCCAAGGTCCAGTTTGTTTACAGAATCAAACCTAGGAATTTAGGTCTTCCAAATCATTAGACTAGGTTTTTACTCTGCAGCAATACATTCCTAATTTCATTTTTCATGCCAACAAGAGATTGGATGATGTCTAATCTCAAATTTATTTGACTAAGAATAACACGTGAATATGGAATCAGATTAATTATAATAGAAACTTTTCTTTCATGAGAGAGACTGCAAAGGTGACCAAAGTCCATAAACATTGAATAAGGATATCTGTATTCAGTAAAACATAGTAAATATGGTCCCGCAGCAAAATATAAGAGACCCTTGAATTTCACTAATAATGTTCACTAGGGCTCAACCTATGCATATCTATGCATCAAGGAGGTTATTTAATGCCTATGCCACAATACATTAGAGAATGCAAGGAAGGACTAAAAATAACAAAAACTATACATCATGAAATAGCCAACAAATTAGTTTTATAAATTAGTAGACCTAGAAAGCATCCTATTTTGAAAGGATTTTCAAAAATAAATTTCTTTCAAAAATGTTAAAGCTAACATATATATTATGTTAATTAAAGCAAACTTTTAAAAAAATCTCTTCATAATGAGGGGTCCCTGAGTAGCTCAGTTGGTTGGGTGTCCTACTCTTGATTTCAACTCAGGTCATGATCTTGGGGTCCCAAGATTGAGGCTTGCATCACACTCCATGCTCAGCACAGAGTCTGCTTGTCCTTCTTCCTCTGCTCCTGCCTCTGCTCACAGTCTTTCTCTCTCAAATAAAAATAATTTAATAAAATTAAAAAAAAAACACTTCATAATGATTAAAAATAATAACCACATAATAATTATCAGTACATATTCTTGTTTCTTAGCCCTAACTCTTAACGTGTCATAAATATTTTTCTCCAACTACACTTTTACACTGACATTTTAAATTTTTATAACATCACCTACAATAATTTTTGAGTTGTATTTTATAATTAATAAATTCTAATCATTTACACTTTTAACTAGCTCTTCTCTGCAAACCAAGTTATTTTTAATTGAGAAAGTATTCAGTCTGGGATGTTGAAATACCTCTTTAATGAAGGCTCTTCTCTATTCTCTTTTTAAATAGAGTGGATAATATTTTGAAAAGTTCAGTATTTTGATATTTTTCAGAGTACTTTTCTTCAGCAACTTTTTATTTCAAGGAAAGCTGTTGCTAGTTGTGATTATTTTGTCTGTTTCAACAAATTTAGATGCTTTTGTATCTAAAATTTATCTAATTTATCCCATTCCAATATAGAATATAAATGTATTCCATAAAATAGAAAAACCAAAATTTCCTCCTATACATCAAGACACTACAACATAAATTGTGTAATTCAAAAATTCAATTTTATACACCTTATGAACTCACATAATTTGATTTATTCAGCAACACTCTTGTCTTTGTAGAGCTTAATTTTAGCTTTTCTGTTTGTAAATTTTGTAGCTGATAGTTATGTCAGTAAACCTTGAAATTTGAGGAAATTTTGGTCTTCCATTCTTGAAATACTTTATTCAAGTTTTCTGAATGCATTAGACAATAGTCTTAGTAGATGATAAATGTTGACACTTTATTGACATTTTTTTAAAAAATTAAAATATTTTTTTACTGTATATGAACTTTATCTCATTGCTGCAGGAAAGCACTCTTGCAAAATAAAAAAGAATTTTCAAGTAGTATAAATAGTTATACATTATGGCAAAAATACATTACAAAACCACTGTAGCAAGAATATTTTAACTACTTTCTATAATCTCTTTAAATCCTATGGTAGGACTCTTTATTCTTTATTACCCAAAATATATTTCACATTTACAAAGATATAAATTCTACTTCCCACTAATCCAACTGACTGGCATTCTGGTGGCTTTATGCATCTGGCATTCATTCTCCAAGGCATCTCAGCAGCATAAATTAGGTTCTTGACTACTAATACCCAAACACCTTCATTTTATCAGCAAATATTCTGAATACTGAGCTCAAAAGAGAGGTGGAAGTTAAGTTGAGACTGGAATAGTCCAAAAAAAAAAAAAAGAAAGAAAGAAAAAGAAAAGAAGTGCATTATTACTAATAGTCTCTCATATTAACCAGATTTTAAAGTAAACTCTGCTTTGTCTGTATTGCTGACATGATGCAAGAGAATATGGCAGAAGCTGGCGTAGCAAGTGGGAGTTCACAAATATCATGCTAGTTTATTAAGCTACTAATATTTATATTTTTTTTAATGAAAATGCAAAATCCAGGAAAATGTTAAGCCAGGGAAACAGAAAGTCCCAAAGTAGAAATTAACTAGAACTCTCCATGTTAAACTAGATTTTATAGTTTTACTTATAGGCTTCTCATATCACTAGATACGTTCTTAAGTTTTATTCTGGAATTCTTTTTAATTTGTTATTGATTTATACAATTTATTGATTGTTGTCTGGCAGGGTGTGGTGTTTCCTTCCTTTAATGAATTGCCTCTCAAGTTATCTTAGTAATGATTTAATGTTTTGCTTTGTTTTCCACTGTGATATTGTTCTGTTTCATAATTCAGACATTTTGAAATATAAGTCATTGGAAGATCTAACAGTGTTTTGAAAAGTATGGGGTGAAAGAGTCAACAGTCTTGCCGTTTTAGCAAAACTGGCTGCTGCTTCTCTTTCTATTTGAGTAACATGAGGTTAAAACTATGGGCACAAGAGCTGTACAAATGAAGCTCAGATGTCAATCCTACCAGCATGGGCAACCTACATACATTCTTAACCTTTTGTGCTCCAATTTTTTCTTTTGTATTCTTATCAGGCAGGTTTATCCATGGGGATTAAGTGAGTTAATAGAATTAAATTGTTTAGAAGATACCAGGCTCATTCAATGTGCTATAATCATTATCATGAGGTACAGCATCATTTCTGTTCTGTTCTTACTTGCTACTCCTCTCCTTTTTCTTTTACTATTATTCTTATACCTCAATTCATTGTGGGATATAAATGCTGGCATTTACATTATCCATGTCCTATCCCAGGTCCTATTCCTGCTTGACCTTGGTTTTGTTTAAAAATTTGAATGAAGGAAGCTCAAGCCCTGTGAGGGTTCAGGAAACTGACTGCTCTTACTGTCTATGCTTCTGCTTGGTGAGATTAGTAGCGGCACTATAACTGTTGTCATAATTATTACTACTTCATATTATTATTTGGGATATTACTATTCTTATTTCTTATAACCAAAAGATGAGGGATTTGAGGTGTGCTAGCCGTTTGTCAATATATTTCTTACATGAAACCATTAATATGTGTTCAAATAATTTAAGAGATGGCAAATCAACAGCTACCTTGTTGAAGTGAGGAACCAAATTCTGAGGCTGTCATGTATTTCTTTGTTTAGTATTTTTTACTAAGAAAATTGATCCTGTAAGTATGAATTAATGAAATATTAATTTGTCTTATTTCATTTAAGCAGACTAAATCACTCCAACATGAAACCTTGTATCTGTAGTTATGAATGATTTTATTATAGTTAAACCTATATTCTTCACAATTGTTCCTTTACAGTAAAATTGATGATTCTCTATCCTTTTATCAGTCAAAGAAAATATTTCTTTATAAGGATTATTTGGTACCAAAGCAAAAAAAAGGTTTTTTTTTTCATTTTTAAACTTTTTTTATATGGATTTTATTCCATATCTTTACTGGGGAAAAAAAAATCCTATTGAGTCTAGGAGTGACATTTTGGCTTTGAACTCTGACTCTACCTTTGCAATAACATAGCAAATTTGTTAGGAAAGATAGAATGTGTTTGCTCCATGAAATTGGCAGAACTAAATGAAAGAAAGAAAAATTTTGAAATTTACTCATTTTAAAAAGTGTATTTAAACAAAAAAGTCTTCCTTTAGATAAAAATCATTTTCAAAATCATAAAATAAATTCTAGTGATAAGAAAATGTATGATCATTTTTTCTTGCTTCAACTCAGATAATCTATTGAATAGAAAAATGTTTTTTTGAAAAGACTTAAGATACAGAAGAAAGCAACTTTAGGTGTCATTTAAATAATTCTGTAAAGCAAACTACCCAAAATTTGTATTTCTAAGTATTTATCTAAAACTCCATAACCAAAAATTGCAGCATTAAAATGAATTAATTACTGTATTATCTATTCCATTATTTATATAATGAGAGCAATATTAATATGTAACTCAAAGTTCCATTTATTTTCATGTCCATCGCATTAATGCAGTTTGCCTCTGTCTCTGTTCTGTGTTGGTCATGAATCAGCTGATGTGGCTATGTATGTATAGTATGCACATACTGTGTAAGTACTAGTATGTACTAGGCTTGTTTATTCACCTACAGGTCAACTGGGGTTCTGCGGTAAGCTGGATTTGGCTAGGACATCTTAGCTGGGCAATGTTGAGCCAATGCCAAGCAGATATGGCTTTCTTACAGTAATAATGAAGTTCTAAGAGAATAAGTAGAAACACATATGCCTCTCAGGCCTCAGCTTAGAATTAGCATGATATCACTTTCTCATCATTCTGTTGGCCCAAACCCCTCATATAGCAGAACTGAAAGTGAAAGGATAAGAAAATAAGATAGCCCTTTTATTGGGAGGAACTAAAAAGTCACATGACAAAAGGCTTTAATACTGGCAGAAATAAAGACGTAGGGTCAATAATGCATTCCACTACATTTTTTCTAAATTTTGAAACAGATCTTTTTTCCCTCAAGTTATAGCTGCACATTACACTAAAGAAAAGCGTTTGTTTGTTAACTTTAAGGTTGGGTTGGAAATACTGTCATTATAGACAGTGCACAACTAAAAATGAGCTTATTAGTGGCACTCCAAAATCATTCTAGACTTATAAGGTGGCAGTAAGATTTCTATGATGCAATGAAGTATAGACTTTCTGTTTTCCCACAACTAATAATGAAAAAATACTGAGTGCTTCCTTCTGTGGCTTTTTGGCAACTCATTTCTCCCTGTAATTGGAAGTTTGGGATTTCTAAGTGTTTGTCTATAAATTTATAATTGCAAGCAATTAAAGTCCTACAGAGCATTACTATATTAGTTATTCTGTTGTTCTCTACATTAAGAGGCCAGTGTTATAAGTGTATAATTGAAAGCTCCATTTGTTCTATCTTCATATGTTAACCTGGTCTGCCTCCTTGGCTCTATATTCTCCAAAGAATAGCATGATCCATTGATTGTCACTTTATGAAATAAAAAAGGTGTTCTCTTAAGGTTATAAAAATGACTAAATGGAAAAATTAGGGGGAAAATCTCCAATTATAAGAACATGGGGCAATTACTTGATCTTTTTTATATTCAGATATATCATGAATCCAGATTTGCATCTGTCAAAGGTGGTCCAGGGCTCATTACATTCATTTTACATTAATAGATTAAGATCAGCATTTTAAAATGTTTTTGGAATGGAATGGAATGCAATGCAATGGAATGCAATGGAAAGAAATAGAACAAAAAGAAAGTATCACATTCACTGCACATACTTACAGTAACAATTGTTTTATGGAACTCTTGTTTCTTTGTGTGTGTGTGTGTGTGTGTGTGTGTGTGTGTGATTTGACAATCAGTAATAACATAGGTGGATATGAAAAATTCTCTGGTTCAGCTCTCTTTTTCAAACCAGAAAGATAAATTGTATATTAAATGAAAGTATACAGAAATCTTACAAATTTCCCTCATTTATTTCCTCCATTAGCATATTTCTATGACTCTTATTCCCCATACTGCTTAGGTTTTCTAAAGCCTAACTTTAAATCCTTCTTGCTAAATAGGCCTTTAAACCAGTTCTGGTACTAGGTAAGTTTTTGCATACAAGTTATTTGTGGAGTAGATATTGAAATTTGAACCCTGCCAAATTACTGATAACTTGCCATATTGAAATACTGAAAGCTTGATTCCTTTCTCATCTGTATTTCACTTAGTATATTACAGAGTATAGGGCTTTAGATGGCCGCCTGAAAGGCCACCCAACTTATAGAGTTATAGAAAAGATCATTCTCTAGACTAGATCCATTCAGAGAATGTTATTAGTATAGTGAAAAGATAACAAGGCTAGGAATCAACGAGTCCTCTTGCAGATTCCAGATTTGCTGCTTATGTCTCAGTGTTCTAACCTGTACAATGTGGACAGTAATACACTAATCATAGGATCCTTGTGAAACTCACAACAATCTGTGAGAACATCTTTTGTTCTGAAGTACTTTTAAAAAAATGATTTGAAGATAACATAAATTTGGTATTGAATGTATTATAAAGCAAGCATATTGAAACAAGCTTCTGTTGACACCAGTGACTGCAAATATCAAGTTCAACAAATAGCCTCCCTCCACACATCACCCTAACAGTAAAGACAGGAGGGCCAGGCCAGACAGTGAGTAATGCTGATAAAATAACTTCTTCCAAGAAAATCTGGAAATATGTGATAGGGATGTAAACCAGATTGTTAGAAATCTGGAACAAGTTTTTGCTTAATTGCAAACACACACTCCTTAGTTTGGCTGCCTGGGGAATATTAAATTTTTTAGACCTAAGAAGTTGTGCTTGGTAAGTAATGAAGTTTATTTTAAAGATTAGCATGACAATTTGAATTAAACACTTCATTCTACTTTGACTTGATCTTTATGTACAAACCAATATCCCAAATAAAAAGTCTCGTTTTCTATTTCTTATGACCAAGAAACTAAAAATATGACTTATAGTCTTATTCATTTTAATTCACTTCTGTTAGCCTTAAAGTACTTCTGATATGATATCATCATAATAATCTTGGAAAAGACATCCCGTAACAAGGGGATGTAGAAAGCCATCTCTCTTTTAGAATTTCATCTGAGTCATAGCTGACAGACCAACAGAGCATGCCCCATAGTTCCATGTACTCCATGCACTCCAAATCACCACGCGTATTAAAATCTATAGATAATTGAATACCTAAAGTAATACCATGGCTCCTTCACTACTTTCAGTATAAGCTCAACAGAAATTAGCAGTTACCATAGAAGTCGTTTGAAGGTAAATGCTTCAAGTTGTAATTATATTTAGCATCTCTGACGGGAAAGGGCTTACGGTAAAGTTAACGATAGCTAAGTATAACTTTACAACACTCCATTCTTACACTATGGTTGTATCCCTGATTAGTTTCCACTGTCCTCTCCCACCTCACCTGGGGTCTCACCTATGCGCTACCCTTTCACTACATGACGGAGACTTTTGTGATTCAGTGATGCTTGATTTGAAATATAGACATGGCTTTCATCTTATTTGTAGTTTACCTTTCTTTTCCAGGCATTGAAGAAGGCACTATTTCATTAATATTTCTACTAGACTAAATAACTATATGATAGATTGCAGTCTACTATCTAGATTCAGGGATGGAGTCCAATTATAGGTGAAACTGGAGGTTATTCACTCAAGTAATCTACCAGTAAGTAGGATACCAAATGAATTTTATTTGCTTTGATGAGTCTCTGCTCTGTTTTTGTGTGCATCATTTTATATATTAGTCAGTTTGAGGGGAAGTACAACATCAAATTTATAGTAACAGCAGTTTTCTTTAAAGCACATCACCAGAGATGAATTGGCAGATTCCTGGTTCACCATCTTTTATACAATATTGCCCTCTATGGGAAGCTAAAATATTGAAGATTTTAGCAGGGTGATAAGCATATTCCTTGATACACTTCTGTGGTCATCACATGCTTCTTTTTCCCATCTTGATTTAAATGCTGAGCTCTTCCCTACCCTCTAAAAGATATAAACAGCTGAGCTGGCAAATAAATTTATCATTCTTTTATTATGAAGTGTGCTTACAGTATTATTTTACTTAATTTTTACATAACTCATTTTACTTCATTTTATTTATTCATCTTATATTACATTCAAGTATTTGTTTTGTTCTTTAAGTAAAATATTTCTGTGTTCAGAATACTGCATCTATTTCCAGTTAACTTATAATCATCTTATGTATGATAATTCCTATTTGGAAAGGGAAATTTCAATTACAGCCTGAAAATAATATGATACTTATTATAATATAGAAGATAGACAAATCATACTATGTGATGGAGCATTTAGAAATGACAGTGTCATTCTTTTGATTCTATAAATATGAATTAAATTAAATGTATATAATATAAGCATTTAAAGAAGACTATGCTTTCCAAAATATCTTTGTTTGTGAGTAATATTAGGGAGATTTCAATGACATGGGTTCTAAAAAGGAAAACTAATCTTTTTTTTTTTTTAATCCATGGGAAATTGCCTTATAATGCATCTTTGCATCTTTGTTTTGAAAGTTGTTGTTGCTTCTTCAATTTGTGGAGTAAAGAACTCGTACAATGATTACGTTGGAAATATATTTGTATGCAAAATATTAGTGCTCTCCTTTCCCCAGTTCCTAGCTCTGAGTTGCCACCATTTATTCATTCACTCATCTATTCATAAGTTTGGGTGATTTTTTTTTAAGTGCAAATATATGTTCTGTGCCATGGTACTGATCCTGATATTGAGGCTATAAGTGTCAAAAGAAAAAAAATATGATCTCTGTCCCCCAAAAACAAAGACTTTATTGCTAGGATTATAATTAGGATGCAAAATTAGTGTGTGTCTTGTGGTGAGCATAGCATAACACATACAGTTGTCAAATCACTACATTGTACACCCAAAATTAATGTGACATTGTGTATCACTTATACTTCAGTTAAAAAAAATCAGTATGTGTCTCTAAGACAGATAATGGTGGCAACATAGGGTTGTATACCTAAACACTAGCTGGTTGTAGAAGACACAGCTGGGATTGCAGGTTATGGAGTACAGCCTGCCTCAGGACCTTATAACTGCTATGTTTACTTGCATCACTTCTCAAGTATAAAAGAGACTTTCAAACATTGCTGGATAGCTTTCAAACATCATGTTCTCATACAGTTGCACACAACTAATTCTCTCAACAGCACCCCCCTAAAAAACATCTCTATACTGAAACCAAATAGGAGAAAGAGTAGGAACATCCAGTGAATTCTCCCAGTGATGATAACTTAGAGTGAGGCTTTGGAGCTAACAGGACAGAAACTGATTTACAAAGCCTTGGTGAAACATTAAGATTTCCCATGCTGATCAGAACATTAGTAGAAGTAGCTCATAAATGAGATGCCTTTCCCCAAAGGACTAGAGCAGACAGAAAACAAATGATATTGGGATACCTAGATAAAAGGAATTTGCTATCAGATGAAACAAAATACCCTATATGACTGAAAGAGTGTTTACAAATTTATTATCATGATGCTAGGATTGTGGTCCTCAAGTATGTTTCTCAGTTTGAACATTTGGGACTTTAAATTAGAGGATATAAAATGACTTGATTTGTAAGGCCTAACTCAAAAGGAAAGTATCAGTAAACCATAATGAAATTTTGGCAAACACATTACAAAGAAAAGAAAAAGAGATGAAGAAATAAAGTGAAACTGCCTATTGTAGATATCTCATTCATACTGAAGTACTTTGTGGTATTTAAAGATTCTCCTCTGATAAGAGCCTCCCTCTGGAGTTGTGGCCTAATTAATGTACTTTATAAACTCTAACCATCTTTGTGTAGAGAAATACACTGAAAATTTCATAGCAGGGATCAGACCATGGAATAATTGTAAATTTAATTTCTACTGTCTTCTCTCACCTCACTCAGGATGTCACTTGCGTGCTACCCTTTCATTACGCCACAAAGATTTTTGTGATTCAATGATGTTTTGGCCAACATCTGCTATTTATTAAAAATCATGTTCCTTTAGGCAGCTGTCAGCCAAACTGGAATTGGACCGTTTAGACTATTTTTTTCTCCTCACTTGGCCTATCAAACTTTGCATCTTCAAAGGATTTATGTGAAGCATTAACGTGCTGACTTCTCTCTTGCTAAAACAATGTGCTACAGTGATACTGGCAAGGAGATTCTTTCTTCCAAACTGTGGTTACCATTTTTTTTTCTCCACTCAGTAGCTTGCTAACAAGAGATCCAGATGTGTAATAAGATAACATTTAAGTCTGTGTCTGGAGTGCTTGTTACATAAGTAATGATCTTTGACATTACTTTTTTTCACCATGTATATGATTTCTATGGAGCAAAGCTGACTTTCTGCATCTTCCTCTCTCACAGGAGTTCTTATCTGAGTAATTACTTGCAGGAGTTTTTGGGGTTTTTTTCCCCTTAAAAAAGTTTTTGTGTTAGTCACTCATAGCTCAATTAGAGGCTTTTCCCCCCTGAAGGCATAAACTTTGAACACCGCAGTTTATTCTCTTCATGCTTTTTACTTTAAAAAGGAGTTAGTAAGGGCCTTTTTGTGTTAGCTGAGACAACTAGAAAGTTCCTCGTGATTAAAAAAAGAAAAGAAAGAAAGAAAAGGGGACAGAAAGTTGTACGGTGGTAATAGAATCCTGCATGCATAAACTTTAGTAATTTAAATTGTAAATTAAATTACTTGTAATTATTCAAAATTGTCTTTTTGCAAAATTAAGGAGGTGAAAAATAAAAGGAGAAATAAATGTATATTTAAAACTATAATATCTTTGGTTTATAATATGGACATGCTTGTGAAGTGTTGGTTTATTTATTTATTTATTTATTTATTTGACAGAGAGAGATCACAAGTAGGCAGAGAGGCAGACAGAGAGAGAGGAAGAAGCAGGCTCCCTGCCGAGCAGGGAGCCCGACGCGGGACTCGATCCCAGGACCCTAAGATCATGACCTGAGCCGAAGGCAGAGGCTTAACCTACTGAGCCACCCAGGTGCCCGTGTTGGTTTTTTAAAAGTAGGAATTACAAGGTACTTGGACATATTTCTTTAGCATTTTCTTTCCAAACTTCTGTTCATTTTAGATGGATGGATTTAGAACTTGCCTTTAGTAACAACAGAAAAGAGGTTAATAAGAAAGTAAATAAGTAGGAATTTTAGGAATTGTTAGATTTGCTGAATATTTCTGATCTTACAATATTTTTATTAGTAGATAAAAGTATCCTCTGACTTTGACTTGAAAATGAATTCACATATAAAACCAAAAAATGAATTTCCTTTTTTAATAAATATGCTTGATTCTGTTTTGTTTCTTCTATTGAATAAATAGGCACTGATATATACTTTACATACTTTATGTACATTTCAAGTGTGTATTATAGAATAGTTATGAAGTTTTTCATTTTTAAAATTTCAAAACCATGCATATGACACATTTTTTTTGAACTTTCAAGAAAGTCAGTTGAAAAAAAAGAGGCTCTGATAGCAATTAAATAAAAATTAGGGGGTACGCCAAAAATGTGTTAATTCACCAAATTTGACTCACTTTAATAAGGATCATTTATGATGAGTATATGTCTGGAACTATGTCTGAATACAGAGGACAAATTATACTGTACTTCATGGGGTGTCAAAAGAAAAATAATAGAATTTAACTGCTAGCTTTTGGACAAATGCTTTGCATAATGTACATTATTTCAAGAGCTAACTGGAAAGATGCTACATCTGACTCATGTGTAAGGTCTATAAATTGACCTTGAACACAGGTAAAGTGATTAAAAATCACTTTGAGAAAATAATTCTTCCCTATTGTCTCTTGCATGTTATATTCCTTCCTGGAAATACTCAAGATCATTTGCTTCATGTCCCCAACATGCTAGATTAGGAAATCATAAAAGTTAATAATTTCATAAATAAGTATTTTTCAATCATCAGAAAATAAAATAAACAAAGGGAATTATGAGCAAACTATTCAAGTTACTTTTGGGATTATTTTCTTCTTATTGTTTAATATGGGCAGTGTGAATATTTCCAACTTTCTCTAGGAGTAGGAAGGAAAGCAATTTGTGGTTGGTTTCCATCATTTATACATGTGTACATCTGATGGGTCCCTCTGCCCCCAAGATTTATTTTATTTCTGAATAAATTATGAGAAAAGAACAGTATATATTTTTTCTTTTCCTACTATGTATTTGAAATCAGAATCTCAGATGTTTTTGTTTTTAACAGATATTTAAAGTATTTTATGTTACAATTTTATGTTAAAAATAACCACCATTAATATTATATATAATGCTTTGACATTGTCAAAGTGCTTTCACTTTATTATTCTACTCACACCAAATAGTAATGTTTCTTTAGTTACAAACAATGTTTATGGAATGATATCGGAGAAAAAACTGATCCATTAATTTCACCTGTAATCAAATACCAAATATGGTTATCATCAGTGCTGAGGATATAAATCCCATTCCATGTTTTAATGCCATGGTTTTATGATCAGAATCACTGTGTTGTCATTTAGTTGCAATAACTGAAATTAATCTGATAAAGTAGCATTCTTTATTGAGTTATGAAGTAGATATATGTTAATAGGATAAAGAACTTAAGTATTTAAAAAAGTTTCTTTTCATTGTTGTATAGCTAAAACAAGAATGATGACTAAAATAAAGATGCATTTTTAGTATGAGAAGTTACATAAAATGGAAAATCTTCAATTATCTTTTTAATTTATTTTATTCTGTTTCTCAGCAGTTAATGTTTGGCATGATGCTGTTCTAATAATAACTATTTTATTAAGACATCACTAAAATGTTTAACTGCAATTTATCCATTTTGAATTTTGATGTGTATGACTATGGAAATTCTGATTTGATCTTCCAATGCATCTTTGCATTCCAAAGATTCTTAAAAGGTAGTAAGTATTCCTGAACTCCTCCTTGAGGAATTTTAAAATATAAATTTTTCCTTTATTATACTTTTAGTCTGTACCTCTGAAAAAATTACTGATACATGATCTATGATATACCTAGTGATGGTCTTTGTAAGTTACAAAACAACTGCTAGGTATTCTTTAAATATGGTGAAATGTTTCTATCTTCTACCTAGCATATTTGTACAGCTAGCTACCTGACCTTCAAAACCTTACACAGTATAATAACATGAATAGCACTGAGTGCATTAATATCATTCATCCAAAAGACCCCGTCATCAATAAATGCTATATTTTGAGGGACAGCCCCCCTCCCAGCCACCAGCCTGCAACATACAGAAAAGGTCAATCATACTGTCCCAGTAATTCAAGTAGAACTCTTTATAAGTAAAGACACACTTGTACCAGAAGGGCTCTTTGGGTTTGAGGAAAGTTTGTAGCTCTGTTCTCTAACCTATAAGGGTTTTGGGTTGAATTGTCATGAGCACATTCTATTCTACTAATTGAAATGGTGGAACCAAAAGAAGATACCAAAGCAAGAAGAACCCTGGGAATCATGCAGCTTGAAATGAAGAAATGCGTTCTAAAGCATTTTATTTTTATATGTGTGTATTTGAATGAAGTTCAAAAAAACTTTACATAAAGCAAATAAATGTAATATCTGTTTCTGAGTAAATAATGATTTAGGGAAAAAGCAGGTAATCTTCATTTTATGTTGCCAAGTAGAAAAATGAGACATGAAGACAAACAATTTTTTGTTCATGCTGGGAACAGAAGAGAACCTTCCATAACAATCCAGTAATTTACCTAAACTAATGAAACAATCCACACAACACAAACATGCAAGCATGACTTCTCCTTCTTTTCTTCTACCATTTATTATGGTCTAAAATGTTATTATTAATTTTAGGAGTCTGCAACTCACTAATATTTCTTCAAGTTTCCTATTGCTCATTTTTGGCTTTTATTGAATTCATAATTCATGTGTTTGACGGGCACACATTTACCACAGAAAACCCTTTCTCGAACTTTTCATTTTTACCCAATAGAATCTTTTGTACAGTGTCATAGCTGCAAAGTGGAATTTTACTCTCGAGTTTCATGGAAATAGTCCAACTGTACAATGAAAGATTATGCAAATCCTCAAGGAGCATCTAATCAATCACCTTGGTGTGAGAGGAATGCAGCTGATCGCTGAATTAGCTTCTGTTGGAATGTATTCATGTGTAACATCCCACTGACTGCATGACATCACAACAGCTCCAGGTCCTTGAAAGTCTTGAGGATGATTAGCTGAAGGAATTGGCCGTTTCTGCCAATCATAATCCGGCAGGGCTGCCTTTATAGTTCTGGAGATGTGAGAGAAAGAGGGAGGGAGGGAAAGACCGACTACAGCTAAACAAGGAGCACAGCAGCAGTAGCAACAGCAGAGCAGAAGCAGCTGGTATTCCGGTGATTAAATAGTTCTCATAGCCTTTTTGCTGTACTGGGTCCGCTCCCTGGTGTAATTCTCGTGTCCAAGGAGGAAGCTGCATTTTAACGGTGTGCTGAACAGAGGTTTGAATCATTCCAGCTGGCTGCTTGTTTTGAAAAGGACAATGTGTGTATAAATAAAAAGAGACTGCTGGAAGAGTTCAGATACTAGGATTGGAGCTATAAAGCGCTCTCGGAATATTGTTGAGGCAGATTGTATGAACTGAAAGCTCCTTCTAATTAACCTGGAGCCGAGTGAATCTGAATACTGGATATCTCACTTTCTAACTCGGGATAAATTCAAGTTAGGATAAGAACAAAAAAAAAATTGAAACGCTTCTCTAGGTAAGTTCTTGCTTAATTTGCTGAAATTGAAGTGTGCGCAATCAATAAATATATGTTGCTTAGCTATGTAAACAAGTTGAACACAATAAAGTTTTATTTGTGAAAAATTTATGTAGAAGCAGTTATTAGTTTTAGGCCAAATTCAATCTCTCTTTTCAGCATGTGTGTGCTTATCTGTCATTACTCTTTGTAGAAGTTATATTTGCACTATAAATGGAAAATACAGTCCTGCCTAAAAAAAGAGATAGAACCTGAAATATTTTTAACTGTTGTCAGAACATTTGAGTAATAAACAACTCACTTGATAACAATTTTAGCCTTTCATATTGAAAATGCCCGTTTTACAAACTCAGCATTCAAACTGTGTGGTTATAAATGTTTCCCTGAAAAGTGTTACTGATAACATGGCATTCAAATTGCTCAAGATGGGAACTCCTCTCTTTGGGACCTGAGATTTATAGGCATGCTCTGTTCTAATGGTCTGCTTTAGAAAAACAGCTGTCACAGACATTTGAAATTGTATGATACAGTCATAAATTGCTTTTAAAAAATAGACGCTTTTCTACTAGGTCCTATTAGGAAAGAAAAATAAATTCTCGGAATAATGTATGTCATATGCCTGTGACTTAGATTCCCAAGAGCATAAAAACAGCTTTATGCTACACCTGTAAATACCTCCAAATTCTTCATATACAGATTAAGTTGGAAAATAAGAAATACTATTTAAACATGGTTTTACTCATCCCTTCCAATATCCCTGTTAGAGAATGCCAAATGAAAAGGAAACCTTAAGCCTGTATTTTCTTTATAATGTCTCCTGACTAATAAGCTACTGTATTTTTCAGAGTTATCATCATGGTATTTTCAAGTGATGATAGGTCATATATACTGTGAGTTCTAATATAACTCTGAAAAAGTTTTCAGTAGTTTACACTCTATTATGTCTTTTTCAAATCCACCTTTTGCTTTGATGATGTCTTCTATCAGAATATTTTTCATCAGCTCAAAATCCTAAATGTTTAAACTAAATTGTGTACAGTTATTGATGTGTTTTCTTAATGATTTTAGTAATTCACTTTCTCCCCAACCTCATGGTTCAAATCCTGAGTTTCTTGCCACAAAAGGAAATTAATGAAGACAAAACTTACTGTAATTAGTTGAATTTCTCCAAAACTAGGAGGCAATTATTTTTCTCCACAGATTTAAAATGTGTTTATCTCAAAACAATAATTTTAAATTCTTCTATTACAAATACATCAGTTACCTATTTCCAAATGCCAGGTTCATGCTATGTTGGTCATGTTTTCTTCATGAAGCAAATGTATGTAGAGAATATAAAATCAAGCAGTTTAAACCTTCAACTGGAATTCATTTAAAAAAAAAGTGATTAGTAAGAAATATGTATTTGCTACTTACCATTTAACTCAATAGGAAAATGGGTATTAATACCATTTAACATCTGCTGTGACATTTTTATAATAATAAATCCTGTGGCTATTTACCTTATAATGATTAATATCACACAGAATATGATATAAGTCTCATGATAAGCTAAGAGATTTTTAGAAACTGAACATTAAGCAGAATAGTCATTTTTTTGCTGTATCTTAATGACAATTGATCATAACTAAGATTGATGCTTAGAATCCTTTGAAAAAATGTATTGTGTATAATTTAATTAACATGAAAATTACCTCTTTTAGAGAGAAAATATAGATGCAGTTTACAAACTCAGGCATCATTCTAATTTTTTTTAAAAAGGCAACTAACTGAAATTTAAATAAAAAAGTTTTTAAAAAGCCAAAAACTTCATGAAGATTTTGACATTTGTTTTCTTTTTAATAACTTGCAAACATATATAAATTGCATTTTGTTTTCTGCCAACTGAAGTTATTCTCAAAGAAATGTGTCCACTTAAATGGTTTCCCTTAAATATCAAAATGAAGTAAATGGAAGCTATTTTATACATAAATATTTAAAATCATATTTGGAATTTCTTTTAAAGATTTTATTTATTTATTTGACAGACAGAGATCACAAGTAGGCAGAGAGGCTGGCAGAGAGAGAGAGGAGGAAGCAGGCTCCCTGCTGAGCAGAGAGCCCGATACGGGGCTCGATCCCAGGACCCTGGGATCATGACCTAAGCTGAAGGCAGAGGCTTTAACCCACTGAGCCACCCAGGCGCCCCCGTTAATTTGGAATTTCTATATGTGATAGAATAAAAATACATGTTTATATATGTATTCACCTCAACAAAGGACAATCTTTTTCATTTTGTATGAGTATTAAAACTGTTAAAACTATTCTCTTCTCCTGCCCCAAAATAATTTTGTAATTGGATTTAAAACAAAGTCAGTTTCTTAGTTCAAGTGCTAACCTTACTTCCTAAAAATGCTAAAGAAATGCTTCTGAACTAGTGAAATATTTGTCCTCAATAGGTCCAATGTTTATGTGATCCCTTTGCACATTCTGTTTGAATGGGAAGGGTGCCACTGAGAATAAAATCCAAAGATCAAACTTTCTGTGTTCCCTGAGTAACAACTACTCAGGGAGAACAGAGAAACATTTAGCATGCTTTGTTCAAACTAGAAGATTCTAGCTGATGCTGCCTCCCCAGATTAGGAAAGCAGCTGGGGAAACTTATAAAATAAAGCTAAAATATCAGCCCTGGCTGGAAGCCAAGACAGAGAAGCTGTGCACCCAGAAGGCTAATTCTTTCTGGGCTAAATTCATTGATAATGCATTATGTTTAAAGTCTAACCTGAAGTGTGACTTTTTTTCTCTAGTACAAACCATGGGACATTCAAGAACAAATATACCTTTTGACTAGAGTAAATTTTAAAGTAATGAAGTTTTCTCCTGTATAAAGTTGCTGTAACAAAAAATGTAAACAAATGTAGCAGAAACTCCTATGAAATGCAGTTTATACTTAGCATCAGAAAAAGAAATAAAGATGAGATGTATCATCTAACCATTATCTTGGTGATGGCAGAGTAATCAGAGATGCCCCCTATGGATACATGTCCAAAGGAAGAAGTGGGAAAGTTTTATGAAAGTAACTCAGTAAAATTTACAGTAGAATTAGACATACTAAAGCAGTTGTAGCATATATCTTATGGAGCTAAAGAACAAAGGAGAAAGTTAACTCTCAACCATTATGTACTCCAAGTAAGTAGGAAAAAGGGGAACCATGTTGTCTGTTTATTTATTTTAAGTTTATGGAGTGGGAGAAATGGGTCAGGTGTCAGACATAATGCTACTGCCTTCAGCCATCGTTGAATAACATTTAGCCGATGTTTTCCTTAACACATCAGGAAACTTTCACCTATGCTGTTACAGAGAGTGTTAAATGCACTCTTTTTAAAGTTATTTCAGCAAGGCTCAGAAGTTAGAGGTGTCAATTGCAATGCAGAACTTTTATAAAAACAATCCTATTTCCAAGCTTCTTTTATCTCAATTTTCTAAGGAATGTTATCACATCCTAGAGTTGACAAATCTAGTTTCTTTTAGAATAGTATTGAATTGATAACAGATTTTTCCAAAGCCCAAAATAGTCTGGTAATGAAATCCAAACACATCAATGGCTTTGTACATTTCAAAACAGATTTTTTAAAAATGTGAATAGTGAGACACCTGACTGCCCAGTTAGTAGAACATACAATTCTTGATCTTGGAGTTGTAAGTTTGAGCCCCAGGTTGAGTGTAGAGATTACTTAAAAATAAAATCCTTAAAAAAAATGTGAATAATAACACTCTCCACTCCTACTGATGTAAATGTTTTCCTTGATGTATTTATTTCCTTTCCCTTCTTATAATTTGTTTATATTCATGATTATCCATATAATTCAGGCCGTGGAAAAGATTATAACAAAACAACCTGAATATAATAAACTAAATGTTCCCTTTCAAGTGACACATTAAGGAAATTTGCATATATAGCCTTCTTCAGAAATATTTTTTCAAGAGATATACTTAAGAATACTTCATTAATACTAAATGATAATCATAATTAATTAATTAGAACTAAGGAAATATGTGAGAAGAAAATAAAGGTTAAAAAGATTATGTTTGAATGCTTGAGGACTTAATTTGATGATGTTCTCAGGGTATCTTAAAAAACAAAAGTGATAACTTCATTAAATTGCAGAATTGAGACTTCTGTACCAGTCTCATTTTTTACACTTCTTTGAAATTATTGTTTTAAATATTTGAAGTGCTCAATAAAAAAGCAACTTTTTTTTTCAAAGATTTTATTTATTTATTTGATAGAGAAAGACAGCGAGAAAGGTAACACAGGGTGGCGGGGGGATAGTGGGAGAGGGAGAAGCAGGCTCCCTGCTATGCAGGGAGCCGGAGGCGGGGCTCGATCCCAGGACCCTGGGACCATGATCTGAGCCAAAGGCAGATACTTAAGGACTGAGCCACCCAGGTACCCCAAGAGGCAACTTTTAATAAGCTAACACACACACACACACGAGCACAAACATTTCTTTTTTTTTTCCCTCCAAATTAAAAGACAGTGCCCTTTCAGACATTCTACCACCAGGTGAACTTGTGTTGTGCCTTATTTAAAATAGTTAACCTCCATATTACAAGCCTTTAATGGAATTTGTCTCCATACCTTGTGGAAGCTGAAAGTCAGTTGGCCAGGTTCAGTATGTTGAAGCAGCAAGTAAATGTAGATACATTTCTTTAATCACTGTTCATCTGCTCCTTTCCTCTTTTCTTTCTTTTTCTCCTTTTTCTTTTTTCTCTTTCCTATTTCCTTCCTCTTTCTCTTCATTTTCTTCTCCCTCCCTTTTTCCTTATTTATTTCCCCCCCTTCCTATCTCCCTGAGTTCCTTCCTTCCTTTCTGCCTTCCTTCCCTCATACCTTCCTTTCTTCTCTTTATTTTCTGTTCATTTTGGCCACATCAGCTTCAATGCTCTCTTGCAAAATCCAGGAGTAAACCACTCATGTTTAGCATAGTAGTGATTATTTATCTAATGGCCCAGTTTGAACATGGGAGTGGGTGGGAAAAATGCACATAAAAAGTGGCTAAACTACACTGAACAATAAAAGAAAGGTAAGATGGGATGGGAAATTCATGTCATAGAAGTAATGATGTCAACCTTAAAATATTAGCTGTTCTCCCACCTATGAATTTCCATTTAATTTACTAAATTCTTTAAGTAGAATCCCTTTTCTTCTTTTCTATATACTTCCCTTTCGTTGGCAATGGAATCTTTCTCATGCAGCAAATGCAGCTTAGTGGCAAAAATAAAATAATAATAATACATGTAAATAATCCTTGTACTGATACTTTAAATCCCCACAAATCACTTTTATATTTAGTAGTTTAAACATAGTAGCATTCATATGCAGCCCAAAAGCTGACTGCTATACTAATGGAAAAAGGAGAGAGAAGGGAAAGCTATTTTGCACATTAACATGCTTTGGCTTGACTCCATTCCTTAATCAGAAATTCAATTGTAGACTGCTGATCCACAGAATTTGTCATATTTCATCAGACATCTCAAAAGAGTTCTTCTTAAGGTACAGAATAGTCTTTCACACCTACGTAAAAATCACTTAAACCTCAGGAATAAATATAGCTGCACTAGGGATTAATACAAGGAAAGGAAACAGATGCAGAGATGCATATGCTCTTGTGAGCACATATAAAAGTCCTAATTCTATTCATTACTCTAAAGTGCAAATGAGTAATGAGAATTAAAATTTAATTATTTTTGTTTCCCTATCAGTCTTTCTGTAATAGTTATGTCAATCCAACTGATATGCATACTATAAAAGGTAAAATAAAACACAGGCAATCATTTAAAAATTCTTAAGTATTATGGTTCCTGATATCTCAGTTTGCAAAGCTGCTTTCCTTGGAATAGGGCATTTTCTTAATAACCACAAAAGTGATGCTCAAATTGGTCAATCGAGGTTGAACTCAATTTAGTACTTAAGTTACTCTATTTTTCCACCTGGACATATTTTTCACTTTAAATAGAGAAAATGGCTTTTCATTTTTGTTCAATAATGTCTATAGTGCTAATGATAAATTTATCTATTATTTTAAATATGTGCCAGACACCATTCAAGATACTGGTGTGAAGAAAATAGCTCTCAGGAGACTTCTGTTGGGGGGCTGGGGAGACAAGCAGTAAACAAATAAAGAAGCTATGATAGGGCTGTAAGTACTTTGAAGATGAATAGATCAAGGTGGTGGGTTAAAGGGTGTTAGTGAAAGCCATAAGAGCTGGTCAGTAAATATCTTTCTGATAAACTGATACTCAGAAAACCTATTTAAAAGTTATATGCCAAACTGAGAATATTGCTTCAATCTTGTAGAAAAATATGACAAAGAGCAACAACTTACTATAATATGATAACTGAAAAGCTGAATTTTTATTCTGCCAATTGATTATTATCTTCAATTCTGTGAAATTTTTTGGTAGAGTTTAAAATATGGCACACTGTTTAATGTTGCTTTCTCTGTAAAGCAGAAAGACCATCAGTTTTAGAAAATGTAATTCTCAACTTTGCTTCTACTCTTTACATTTTTAAGGTATTTAAAAAGTAGTAAGTAAATATTTCAAATTATTGTATCTTTCCCTACAGCTTGAAAGTCAATGCTATTATTGAGACTTATGTAGCAGAACTAGTCCCCTGTCTCATTCTCATAAATCAGTGGGTATAAGAAACAGTATTCCAAAGATCACTCAGTTGGCTGGAGTAATAGACTTACATTGCTATTACAGAGGGATAAATGTAATTAATGAATTTTAAAAAATTCACCAATTACAAAAGTATTTCAAACTCAGCAAGTACCAAAAATATGATAAGGCTAATACAGTATTAATGAAACTTAAAATGAATTAATGAAATCAAAGTACCAAAGTCAAGGAAACAATGATCAGTAATCTTGGTTGGCAGAGGTCTGACATCATGTGGCCTATTTACCAATGTCAGGTTCCTACCATCTCATTTTAGGACCAGTCTTCCCTGACCTTCTTCTTCCATGGTAGATCATTGTTTCTGCTCCTCTCTCACAGTTGTATTATGGTACCTATTACCTTAAGGTGTAAATACTGTATATGTATCAGTGCCCCCAGTTAACCAAAATATTCCAATAGCAGGACTGCTTAGGGAAATCTTCACCTACAGGCAAATAGCAAGCATTTGATAAATGTAAAATGTGAGGTACGTTGTTTGAGCAACAATTGAGGAAACAGTTTTTAAAGAAAAAAAAAGGACTGTTGAAGAATAGTATAATCACTTTTACATGTTGCAGAAAGGTTTTTGGTTTTTTTTTTTTTAATGAAAGGGGACTTTGTTTTATGTTATATGACACCAGAGGACTAATATATGAAAGATATTGGGATGCTGTTTCTATGCAAAATCAGGAAGAACAACACATCCTAAAATCAATGAGATTCTAGTCAATCAAAACAACCACCACAGGTTGGAGTGCTACTTATCCAGAAGACTTCTCTAGAAGGTATTTCTTCCTTAGCAGGACATGGTTGGTGAGGTTTCTTATGCTTTTCATTATGTAACTATAAAGGAGTGTGGATGAAGATTTTACAGTGATCATGCTACCCACCTAAAAACAAGCTCTAGCAGTTGGTTCAAAGATTGGTCAACAAATTTCAAGTAAATAACAATCAAGTAAAATTACATATCAGGAATGTATTTCTCAGGACATGTTCTAGAATGCAAAAGCAACTTTTCTCAAAAGGGTAATTTTACAAGGTATATAATCTGTTGAAGATAATAAAATAATAAGTGAGGGATTGAGTTTTAAAAATTTAAATATATTAATTTTGCTACTCTTTTGAGCCAGTCCAAGAAAACAAATTTCTACAGATTAAATGCATGAATAAGGGAGATACTTCTAGCCTCTATGAACTTTTAAGTGATAAAGAATATAGAGATTGTTGGGCTGAGTTACGAAGTTTAAGCCCCATTAGAGAAGAATTGCAATCATGTAAACAAATGCGAATTGATACAAAGATGAGTTAGCATTATGACATAATAGAAGGCAAGAGGTAATGTTGAATTCCACCAAAGTTGGATTCTAATTCTAGCTTTACCCTCATGTGTAGTATAACCTTGAAAAATCTTATTAACTCTTCTGTGCCTCAGATTCATGATCTGTGAATGCAGATAATAATACCTACTTCTAGAACTGCTGGAAAAGCTAAATATGATAATAAATATGAAGTTCCTAGGACAAAGTTGGAAACATGAGAGGTGTTAAATTAATGGAATTAAGTATTAATTACATGCATCAGTACTCTGACTTTGGCCTGCAAGGAAACATTTTGTACTGATTTAAAGCAACCTCTAGTGATGAGTATTGACTATTTTCAATCCCCTTCACTTGTAGGTAATGATATAAATCACCTTTTTGCACTGTCTTTCCTGTATTTTTATTATATATTAATATTAACAATATTAAATGAAACTTTAAGGGTCAGAGATCATTGACTAACATTTTAATCTGACTCATCAGATTTTCAAAAATTAACTCACATTCAAATATCTTGAGGAAAACAGACCATAAACCAGAGGAAAATACCGTCAGGAAAAAAATTGCTAAATAGTTTATCTTAATTTTCTGGCATGCTGGTGTAAGGAAAAACTGGGTTTAGAAGAAGACAAGAAGGCAAAGATTCAGAAACTGAAGCTGGATAGAGTTAAAACAAATACAAAGGTTACTTAGTTTGCAATTTTATCTAGTAAAACAGTAAAAAATATTTCAGGTGGTGTCTATATTGATATATTCTCTAGAATTATTACAAAAGTTACTTATGAATGTTTTAAAAGAATGCTAGGCACTGAACCAAAATAATTCACTTAGGATGCCTCTTTGGTAGAAAATACTGTGGGTTATAAAATGTAAAACGTTTTGTTGACCTTCAAGATATCTCTGGGGAAAAAAAAGGAATAGGGAAAATGAAAAAAAAAAAAGGTTTTATTTTACATGTGGAAACTGTGCAAACATGCAGAAACTATGCTCCTACAAAATTGTATGCAATAGTTTACTTCAAATTTCTTGAACAGTTTTCTGACCAAGAGCTTGTGCAAGTTGTAGGTGGGCAGAATATTCATTCTAGAGGCTTTTCCACACCTCTTGTACTCACACAGGGAGAAACACAGGAAAGCTTGTTAACTACTACCTCATTCCCACTAATGGCAAAAATTGCTTCCACAGAAACCTCTGGACAATAGATTTAACTTCTCCAAATTACTAATGTTGACTCAGACTGAGAGTAAAAAAGATACAAAATATATTTTAAGTTTTGCCCCAAATGTGCTAGTGTCTTAAATTGACCTTAAATTTTCCATATGTAAAACCAGACCAGTCCTCCTATTCTTTTTTCCCCAAGATATTTTGAAGATCAACAAAATGTTTTATATTTCAAATTCTTGCAGTATTTTCTATCAAATAGGCTTGCTAAGTTAATTATTTTGGTACAGTGCCTAGCATCGTTTTAAAGCATTCAAAAGTAACGTTTGTAATAATTCTAGATTCCAGTCATCAAGTATTAAAATAGGAGCATCTCGAGAAACATTGCCTCTGACAAGTAACAGAATGCTTGAAATCACTCCAAGTCTCTCCCCATAATTTTTTATTATGCTTTTTCCCAAACTTTCAGAACTGTGCATCCTGGATTAGTTTTGAGTGGGAGGAGGAAATTCTATATGGGATATATTTACATATGACCACCCATTTTATTTCTGGTTGATGGCCAAGCTGGTGTTTTATTTTACAGTATCTAAAAGTTAAAAGAACATAAAATATGAAGCAATTAGATTAAAAAACAACAAGCACAGATTATCAGTGAAATTGAATAGAGCATATCTCCCTTTGGTAAAGAATTATCTGACTGCTTTGTGCTGTGTGAAGTCATGAATGCTCTGAAATAAGAGAAATATGTAAAAGATGGAAATAGTAACTAAAAGATTTATAAAATCTACAGTTTTGAGATTAAATCACCAAAAGAAAATGATCAGTATTTCCATTTCGTTAGAGTTCTTTATGAGTCTTGTGCATGGCAATGAAATTCTACTTCTTGATATTTAGGGTTCCAAGGCAGAATGGTGGCAATGGAGGAGGTCTAGAATCAATCAGAAAATGTGGGTTCACATTAGCCATGTGAAGTTGGACAAGTTTTGTCTTCTATGTATTAAGTTTTCCATTTATTCATTCCTTGAGTTTTGCTTTCCATGCATAAATTTTCCATTTACTCATTCCTTGAGTTATTTGAATAATAATTTGATAATTGGTTAATTATATCTATTTATACATAAGGTATATATGTTATATATATACATAAAATAAAGGGGGCCCAGTTGAAAAGGGTTTATTATTATAACAAGAAGCTCAAAGTCAGTAGTATATGTTTTACACAGTAATATCCTGATAGTGAGATAATATAATGGAAAAAATAATCCTTACTAGAACTTCCTATAAACTAGATAATAGACAACAGTTACACTGCCCCAAACCAATCTAAACTTTCTCCAGGCATTTATATATTAACTTGACTGCATTCGAAGTTTCTAGGTAAGAAAGTTGGTGGTAGAGAAATGAAGGTTGAGATAAATGAATTTTAAAAGGTAATAATCTTTTGTTCTTTCTGATGCAGACAAATTCTATGTTAGTGACCAAGTGATAGTTTACCTAAATTCAGTAAAAGAATAATTAAAACATCAAAAGTATGTCTTCTAAGAGATGCTAGACATTAATGTAACTTGTGAATGTAAGTGTTGTACTGTTAGTAACATACTATAGTCACAGAGATGATTGATATATTTCTTATAATTTATAGTTTAATAAATTCCGATTCCTTGAAGTTAAGCTTCCATGTTAAATATTAGGCAAAATTATTTTTCTTTCTCTGCTACTCAATAATAGGTCAATAATATATTTTCATTCATTCATCTCTATACCTTAGAGTTTCCTTGCCTATAAGAACATGAGGGCTAAGTGAACATTTTATATTTCATGGATAACTTCTTCCATGATTGTCTTCTGAGACAATTAACAAGGATGCAGAACCATACTAAATATAATAATTTTTTTAAAAAGGATTATTGAACTAAACCAAAGCAATTACCAGTCAATAGCAATCATTTTATTGCTGTTGGCTGTAAGTTGATTTAACTAAAATGTATAGAGAAAAGCACAGAAAAAGAACAATGCATTGGGATTCTAAGGGCAAAATTGGTCATCACTCCTCTGCCTGATCCTGGATCTTGGTTTTCTCTTCTCTTTCAAGCCCCTCTTTCCTCTTCAAAATCCAATCTCTCATCCATCAGTGATTAGAACAATTGACTTCCCTCTCTATATCTCTCCTAATGAGTAAAGAATCCACAGGATTCTTTCCTTTCTCTGAAATCTTGTAGCATATCCTTAGAGTTCTTTCTTTGCTGATAAGCAGGTAGTCCTCATGACAGCAAGTTTGTGTTCCTATGAACTCTCTCACTTTTTCTTTTTATTTGCAGGTTTTCTGAACTTGTTCACCACCTACTACCTTCTCAACTCACTTTAATCTTTTACTTGACTTCATTACACCAATGGGCATTTGCTAAGGTCACCAAAACTAAGGTTAATTTTCAGTTATATTTCTTGACTTAAAATAGCATTCATTTCTTGCTCAGAAGTATTTGTGTACCTTTGCTTATAGCTTCCATGGCTCTCTTCCACTAACCACACTTCATTCAGTTTAAAGGTTGTAATGGTAAACCTCTATCATTGTACTGTACACACTGTTCCTTAGCTTTCTCCCTTGACATTATAGCTTTTCTTACGCCTTAATTTATAATTCCAGCACAGACCTTAAATTCCATTATGATTTGTGGCATAGTAGAAGACATTCCTTTTGAATATCTCACAGATGTTTCAAGAATAATATATTACATTCTACTCATTTTTCTCTTCTCAGATCTTTGCTAGCACATAACTTTGTACTTTCCCTAGTTTGTACATACCATGTTCTGTTGTAATTTGTATTCAAGTGTGTCACAGAATAGATTCTCATTGCTTTTAAAAAGCAGAGGTAATGTTTGTCAGTGGATAGTACATATGGCACTTGGCAAGCATTCAAAAGTACTGAATGAATGACTGAAAGGCTGAAGTCTTTGGGCAATTTTTACCCCTCTAGATCCATTAAATCACCAAGTCATGATACTTCTATTTCTTATGTGACAGAATAAAAATAATTCATATGAGAGTATTCACAACCTTGTCCCTCTAACAAATAGCATTAAACTTTTCCCATTTCCCCCCACTAAAGAGAAAGGTATCTTGATTTTTGACTGTGAGGTTAATTGATAACCTCACAGGGTCTTAGAGAGAAGGATAAGAGGAAAGGAAAGGAAAAACAGTGAAGCAGGTGGCAGAGATAAAATTTTGTCATGTGAGAATTTCCAGAGTAACTTTGGAGTACAGGGGAAATGGAGAGTAGAAAAACCAACGTTTTAGAAGTGCCATTTTGTTTTATGAATGGAACTCTTTAGTGTTTAGAAAATGTGCGTAAATAAAAGAATTCTTTTTAAATAAATTATTGTGGCTCTTGTTTTGTGCTCCTTAAATGATTCCAACCATGCTACCCACAGGGGCTACAAAATTATAAGAGCTAGAAAGTTATATAAAAACACTGTGAAACTGCTTTTGCTTTAAAAAAAATTTAACTTTACTTTTTAGAGTAGTTTTAGGTAACCCCCCCCACACACACATGTGCACATGCTAGTCTTCTCCACCACCAATATTTCTTAAAATTGATGAAACTACATTGAAACTTTGTTATCACCCAAAGTCCATAGTTTACATTAGGGTTTACTCTTGATGTTATGCATTTTCTGGAGTTTGACAAATGTATAATGAATGTATCCACTGTTTTAGTATCAGAAAGAATAGTTTTATTGCCTTCAGGATCCTCTGTGCTCCTCCAACCCCTGACAGCTATGGGTCTTTTTACTGACTGTAGTTTTGACTTTCCAGATGCTATGCAATTGGAATTATACAGCATACAATCTTTTCAAATTGGCTTCTTTCATTTGGTTTGATGCCTTCATATATTTTTGTAGCTTGATAGCTCTTATCTTTTTAGCCCTAAATAATATTCTATTTTACAGATGTACCAGTTTGTTTATCCATTTACCTACTGAAGGACATCTTGGTTGCTTCCAAGTTTTGGCAATTCTGAAGGAAGCCACTATAAACAACCTATGTAGGTATTTGTGTGGACATAAGATTTCAACTCTCTTGAGCAAGTAACAAGGAGCTCAATTTCTGGATTGTATGAGACTATGTTTAACTTTGTAAAACACTATAAATGTGTCTTACAAAGTAGCTATGCCATTTTGCATTACTGCCAGCAATGAATAAGAGTTCCCTTTGCTCTACATCCTCCCCAGCATTTGGCATTTTCATTGTTTTGGATTTTAGCTATTCTAAAAGCTACTAATAGACATATTGTTATTTTAATTTGTATTTCTCTAGTGACATAGGATGAAGAGCGTCTTTTTACTGCCTATTTGGCATCTGTATATCTTCTTTCATGAGGTATTTGCTCAAATCTTGGGCTCATTTTTTAAAATTTTTTTAAATTTTTTATAAACATATAAAGTATTTTTATCCCCAGGGGTACATGTCTGTGAATCGCCAGGTTTACACACTTCACAGCACTAACCATAGCACATACCCTCCCCAATGTCCATTACCCACCCCCCTTTCCTGACCCCCCTCCCCCTAGCAACCCTCAGTTTGTTTTGTGAGATTAAGAGTCACTTATGGTTTGTCTCCCTCCCAATCCCATCTTGTTTCTTTTCTTCTTTTCCTATCCCCCCAACCCCCCATGTTGCATCTCCACTTCCTCATATCAGGGAGATCATATGATAGTTGTCTTTCTCTGATTGACTTATTTCACTAATCATGATACCCTCTAGTTCCATCCACGTCCTTGCAAATGGCAAGATTTCATTTCTTTTGATGGCTGCATAGTATTCCATTGTGTATATATACCACATCTTCTTTATCCATTCATCC
>PISX010011428.1:0-37850 GCA_004024625.1 Mellivora capensis
ACTATGCTTATTTAAAAAAATGAACTTATGGTAAGTTCATTTAAGATAAATCAACTTTGGTAATTATTTCAAATCATAATATTCATTTTTTATAAGGATATAGGTTAATGGCGTGCTTATAATGATGGTGGCAGCTTAATCTGTGTAAACTTTCAAAAGGATATTAAGTAGTGTGTGTAGAAAGTTTTTATATGGCATGGTTTTTGATCCAGTTATTTTTTCCTCCAAAAATTTATATTTAAGGAATAAAATGAAAATGCACAAAAGTTATATAAAGATAGTGCTTTTCATAGCTTTGTTCATATTAGGAGAAATGAAACATTTATTACATGTTTGTAGCACATATAACATACATGTCCTTTCTTCCCTCTGATTTAAAGGAATTCCCCCAATCATTGTTTGTTAGCAATTTGATTATGATGTAACTTTACACTGTTATCTTTATTTTTATTCTGTTTGGGCCTCATTGAACATTTTGTTTCTGTGATTGATACCTCTCATAATTTTCAGAAATTTTGCAAACATTATTTCTTCAGGGCGCCTGGGTGGCTCAGTGGGTTAAGCCTCTGCCTTCGGCTCAGGTCATGATCTCAGGGTCCTGGGATCAAGTCCCGAATCAGGCTCTCTGCTCAGCAGGGAGCCTGCTTCCCTTCCTCTCTCTTTCTGCCTGCCTCTCTGCCTACTTGTGATCTCTGTCAAATAAATAAATAAATCTTAAAAAAAAAACCACATTATTTCTTCAAATATTTTTTCTTCCCCCTTCTCTCATTCTGCTCCTTTCAGAATGCGACACACATGAATACTATTCTGTCTAATCTGTGAATTAATCCCTACTTAGTTTTTCAGTCCCTTTTGCTCCTTGTACTTCATTTCAGCTAATATCTATCACTGTATCTTCAATTTCACAGACTTCTTTCTGTAGTTTAACCTGCCATGTAGTCCATCCAGGAAATTTTTACTGAATACACGGCAGTTTTTATTTATTCGAGCTCCATTTAAGTCTGTTTTGTATCTTGATTCACTCTCTTACCTGTGTTTTCATTCTCAATCTTGACAATATTTATATTTTTGTTAATTGTTTTTATTGTTTTGTCTGCAAACAGATCATCTCTGTCATTTCTGATGTGCTTTATTTACTGAATTTTTCTTGTATTACTGGTCATAGATACCTGTTTTACTTTGTTGTTTTTTATTCTTGGTAATTTCTGTTGGCTTCTGGGCCCTATGAATTTTATTTTGTTGCTTGTAGATCTTTGTTTTTTTCCTTTAAATACTGTTGGATTCTTCTTCTGGAATGAAGTTAAGTTAGTCCAGATCAGCTGGCCATTTTATTTACTTATTTAGATCTTATTTGTTTATTTGACAGATCACAAGTAGGCAGGTGGTGGGGGGATGGTGGTGGAAGCAGGCTTCCTGCCAAGCAGATAGCCCTATGCGGGGCTAGATCCTAGCACCCTGGGATCATGACCTGAGCCAAAGGCAGAGGCTTTAACCCTTTTATTTTTTAAATAAGAGAGAGAGGGCACAAGAGCAGGGTGAAGGACAGAGGGAGAAATAGGCTTCCGTCAAGCAGGGAGCCTGATGCGGGACTCAGTCCTAGGGCCCTAGGATCGTGACCTGAGCTGAAGGCAGACACTTAACCAACTGAACCACGCATGCCTCCCTGAGCTGGCCATCTGAAGTGTGGTTGTCAGAGGGGGAAAGGGACTGGGGGGTGGGCAAAATGGGTAAGGGAGCAAGGGAGATATAGCCTTCCAGTTACAGAATGAGTAAGTCACAAGCACAAAAACAGAACATAAAGAACAGAATCAATGATATTAGAATAGCAATGTAATGGTATTGAAATGAATGTGGTATAGTACGTCAACTTGTCCAATACTAAATTGTACATTTGAAAATAATGTAAAATCGTGTGTCAACTATACTCAAATAAAAATAAGTGTGTGTTTTAAGATTTTTTTTTTTTTTTTTTTTTTTTTTTAGGGCATGCTCAGGGTGGCCTTTATCTAGGGCTAATTCAGCCCCATTTTAAGGCATGACTTTTCAGATGGTTCTTCCCATTGCCCTGTGTAAAGAGGTACCTCTGCTACAGCTGATGGCCATGCAAACTCTTCCCTGACCTGTGTAGGAGCTCTTTGGGTCCCCTCTCATTTACTGTGACCTTGAAAGTGCCTCTGATAATAAACTACAAAAAATGTATAGCTTCTCTTTTTTTTCTCCCCCCTTTTCCCAAGATTACAGTCGTTGCCTTTGGATACTACTGTCTGGTTTCCCAAATGTTTATGGCAGAAAGGTGATTCTTGTAGTATTTAGTTTTTCACAGGCAGAATAGAGGTCAAAGTGGGAGGCAGTGGTAGATTTGCACCTAAGGCTCAGAGGAAAAGCCACGGTCGCTACTCTACCATTGCCCATTGTGGGGCGGGCCAGTGTTGCAGGATCCTGTGATGCCAGCTTATCCATGTGGGTATCCAAAGTGAAAGTGTACCTTCTTCAACTTCCCCTGTGAGTGGAGGCATTATTTCCCTGACTTCAAGGAAGTTCTGAATAAACTATGATTGATTCAGTATCTTTGGAATTAATCATGTTTTTACTCAAATTAGCAGAAGTTGGTTAATTCTGCTTCCTACTAAGAATCTTAAAAGTTATAATGTCAGTCATAATTTTATTAAATTCATGCTGTAAGAAAATTGTAGCCTCAAGTCCGTAGGCTCAGGAAACATTTGTCCTCATTCCTGGCATACCATCAGTATTTAGTTTTATATCCAAAGGGCATTTTGGTCGTACTAAATTTCTTTAGGCTACTATACAAAATTGTGATGATAAGTTATTCATTTATAACTAAATATATAACTGTGACATGAGGCAAATTGGCTTGTTTTGCATTATCGTTGATTGTCCACCTTTAGAAAATCTGCAAAATGTTTCAGCATATTCTGAAAAACCTGCTGTAAATGTGTGCCATTAGAGCACCATAATTATTTTGTTCAAATATGTAATGGCACCAGGCTAAGCCAGTCTCATATATCCATTTTTTATTAAGGATTATAATATTCAAATTTATTGTGTTCACCACTTTCATATACATTACTACACGCAGGAATGTCTAGCCTGCAGAACCACAATTTCCAAGTCTTTTGGTCAAAGCCCACACTATACTGGACAATGTTTGGAGAATTCTATCACTTGCTTTACTAACTTTCCTTGTTTTTTGATTATATGATTGACTAATTCACATTTGTTTGGGTTACATTTATTTTTGGTTTTGTTAACATATTCCATTTAGTTATAGTCAAGCCTTTTGGAGTTGGGAGTTATTTTCTCCCTTTATGATTACTTTGCTTTTTGTTTTGTTTATAATTCTTACTCTTAAACCTTTGGAACCAACTTTCTAATCCACAACCAACAATAATAGTAGCTAAGGACAGAGGTATAATTTGTTTTCATTTTGTTTTGCTTTACCTGACAGGATATTGATAGAGACATTGATTTTCAACCTAACAAAATCTAGTTTTGATAGGTAAGCAGTCAGTCATTTAAATGGTTTCATCACAGAAGAGAATCAACCAGAGGGATTTGCTATTCAAATTAATCTAAATTTTCTGTGTCTGTGGAATTGCTTGGGTGACTGGCCCAAAGATAAACAGGAGAAAGCTAAATTAGAAAAAGTAATTAAGAGAGTATGCAATTTGTTAACAGATTATAATTAATAACAGAAAATAACAGCTGCAAGAATGGGAAAGTGGGAATGGATGGAAAATATATGTCTATTTATTGAGACATTATCCTGCATGCTATATATATATATCAAACCCATTTTTAAGTAGGATTTCATATTGTCTCCATTTTACATATGAGTAAAGGGGAGACAATGAAATTTGCATCAGGTTGCTTAGCTATAGGTTGTACATGGAGGGCCTAAATTCAAGCAATTCTGCTCCAAATGCCATTATGCAATATTACCTTAGAATGAAATCAAGGGTCATTTGTTACTTTTCCAATATCTTATAATTTTAAAAAAATTGAGATGGTAAGGAAAACTCATTTCTTCTCCCATTATTGAATAGTATAAATTTGGGGGAGTAACAAATGACTGAACATTTCATACTAAGGTAATATTGCATAGTGGTAAGAAGCAGAATTGTTTGAATTTAAACCCGAAAGCATAAATTATAGCTGATCCACCATATGAAAATTCCATAGCCTCCTGATTACTCATATATAAAACTGAGACAAAGAGAAGTCCCATCTAAATGTTCATTTTACAAGAGAAGGTGACACATTTCAGGCACTCAATAAATGTCAGTGTTGTGATGATTATTATCTGAATCAGGGTTACCAGGAAAAAAAAATGCGAGTATAATGAGTAAGGAGTAGAAACTCAGTTTTGTGCAGAACTCAATAAATTTATCAGAGTAAATTGTGTTTGAGTTGTTGATAAAATTCCAGGAGAAGGGATAGAAAAAAATCTAGAAATGTGAGAAGAACATGAAATATCAAGCTGGGATTTATTCCTCTCATGTTTGTCTCTATAGAGGTGATGGATAAAGCTTAAAGAAAGTAAGAGATCAACACTGGAACAAGAATAGAGAGAAGAGGACCAGAAAAGGAAGATTTGTAGCACATCAGTCTTATTTAAACCTAGTCACTACATTATTATCTTGCTACTTAGTATACGTAGCATCTTTGAATTGTACAAAATATTACAAATAAAAAAGGATTGTTAGTACATATATTTTTATATTCTTAGATAAAACAGAATTATTTAAAAAGTTGTTTAAAATTTTACACAGTCTGGGGTGCCTAGCTGACTCAGAAGAGCATCCAACTCTTAATCTTGGGGTCATGAGTTCAAGCCCCATTTTGGGCATGGAGCTTATTTAGAAAAATAAATAAAACAAAATTTTACACAGTCCGTAAAAATCACAGACACGAACAGATTCTTTGATACTTAATGAAAAATTATTGGTAAATAAATCACTGGATAAATTGGTAAATAGACTGGTAAATAAAAGAACATATATAGTTACATATATTATGGAAATTGAGTTTGAATAAATATAATATTTCTCTGTTTATTTTGACAAAAGCAAGCAGTTCTACAATATTGCATTAAGTCCTGAAAATAATCACAATTCAGTGTGACATTTGAATAAAGAAATGAGTTTAATAGCACACATCTGAAGTTGAAGTTAGAGTCACTAAAACATGGAATCACATCAAAAGAATCACATTTAAGGAATAAAACCACATTTAAATAATATTTTTAAAAAACATTCAGGGTCGCCTGGGTGGCTCAGATAATTGTGCCTTTCTTCAGCTGAGGTCATGATCTTCAAGTCCTGGGATCAAGCCCTGCTCCGGGCTTCCTGCTCAATGGGAAGTCTGCTTCTCCCTCTCCCTCTACCTCTCCCCCTCCTCATTGCTCTCTCTTTGTATCTTTCTGTCTCAAATGTATAAAAAAATATTTAACACTTAAAGAAAACCATATTTGACAAAAGTTTTTAAAAATGGTTTTAAAGAAATCTTCTGACAGATATTTTGTCAAAACTATAGGGCTGAAAGTAAATAACTAGAAGCCTTAGATTTATTACTCACTTACATTACTCATTTATGGGGAAAATTAAGAAGAGCCTTGTGGGTCAGTTGCATACCATTCTCAGCCCCTGGAGATATTCAATATTCCCAAGGATCGAGGTCACTTTGCCCTTCCGTATTATGTAAAAGAAAATTATAAGATATAGGATAATTTATAAATCTTATATATTATATATAATAATACACATTATATATATTATACCATATAAATTATAAATTATAGTATACTTATACATAAGCTATAATATATAATTATATATGTGTCACATATGTAAACTTATAGAGAAATAACCTAGAAAAAATAGAATGGTAAAGACTATAGAAGATGTAAATGTCATCAACAATAAAGACGACTCAATAAAACATCTGCATTGTACATATTCTTTTCAAGTCTACATTGAATATTTACCAAAAAAATTGCCTGCAGTAAGTGTGAACATATTTCTAAAGATAATAAATCATACAGAGTGTGATCTCTGTCTGTAGTGGGGCTAAGCTACATGCTAAGCTAGAGAATATAATGTATTTCAAAATTAGGCAAAAATTTCTAAATAACTGATGGATAAAAGAAATCACCACGGAATGAGAAAATGTTTAGAACTAAATAAATATCAAAATATGACATGTAAATCTTATGGAATTGAGCCAAAGCCATGCTTAATGGGAAATCTATAGTTTTTTAAACCTTTATTTTATTGTAAAGATATAAAAGGAAAAAAAATCACCTAAATATTGTGTCAAGAAATTGAAAAATGCATGGAAATTAAATGTTCCATAAAATAATTTCCATAAAAATGGAAAAAATAAAATAAATTATTTTATTAGAGTATAAAAATAAAATAGAATAAAACAGATAAAACAAATTGGTTATCTTAAAAAAAAATGAAATGAACAAACTTATACCATGACAGACCAAGTTAAAAAGAAAAAGAGCACAAATGATCATATTAATATGCAAAGGGAGGGCACCTGAGTGGCTCAGTGGATTAAGCTTCTGCCTTCAGCTCAGGTCATGATCTCAGGGTCATGGGATCGAGGCCCCCATCAGGCTCTTTGCTCAGCAGGGAGCCTGCTTCCCCCTCTCTCACTCTACCTGACTCTCTGCCTACTTGTGACCTCTCTCTCTGTCAAATAAATAAATAAAATCTTAAAAAAATGCAAAAGGGAGTAACATTAGGGATACTACTAGAATGATTCTGAAGATGATATTACGAGTAAATTTATGCAGCTAACCTTGATAATTTAGATGAAATATATAAATTTCCAGAAAACTGTAATTTATCCAAACTAGCAATATAAAACATTATAAGTCCCAATATTCCTATAAATATTAGAAATATGGACTCTGTAATAAAAATTTTCCTACAAAACTAAACAATCATGGGTTTTCAACAGTGGATTCTACCAAATATCTAAAAAAAAAAAGCCAATATTATGAAAAATTTTTCAAGTACTGTGTCATATGAGGTGAAAGTATTAAATTTAACATTGCATATTAAGAAAAGAAAATCCCTCTAATTACCATAGATGACAAATTATAAACAAAATATTAATAATCAAACTAGTAACATCTAAAATTAATTAGTTTATTCCAAGAATGAAAGGGTAGTTTAATATTTGAAAATCAACTAGTTTACCATCTGATCAAGCAATCCTGCTCCTGGATATATATACAAAAGAATTAAAATCAGGATCTCTAAATCAAGTGTCCATCAACAAATGAAATTGTGGCATCTATATGGAATGGAGTAATATTCTACTTTAAAAAAAATTGCAATAACACAGATGGATGTGGAGGACATTATGCTGAATGAAATAAGCCAACACAGAAGGACAAATACAGTATGACTTTACTTACATGAAAGTTATCTAAAATTGTCAAAACTTATAGAAGTAGAGAATACAATAGTGGTTGCCAGAAACTGGTGGTGGTGGGGAGTGAGGAAAATGAGGAGTTGTTATTAAATATACATAAAATTGTAGACATGATAGATAAATAAGTTCCAGAGCTATTTTGTACCACGATTCCTATAATTAACAATATCATATTGTGCACTTCAAAATTTGTTGAGGGTGGACAGTATGTTAAGTGTTAGCATGCGCACCAAAAAAGGACACAAAGAAACTGGGAGGTGTTGGTTATGTCTATTTCTTTGTCTTATATCATGGATGTTTGCATATGCTCAAGCTCATCAAATTGTACCTATTAGGTATGTGCAGTTCTTTGTATATCAATTATATCTCAATCAGGGCAGTAAAAGAAAGAGACTGTCTTACCAGTCTAAAGGTAGAAAACCAAAACCAACCAACCAATCAGCCAAACAAAAAGACACAGAATTGAAATTCAAAACCACACACATATATCTTTACACTTCATCTTGGACAAATTTCACAATGTGAAAACAGTACAGCAAGAATGGACTTTTCAAAAGACAGTGATAGATTCATCTAGTTGTCAGTATGAGAAAAGATGACAATTGATTTCTGCATTTCACCGCGTACAAAAAGAAATTCCTGACTATATGCGGATCTAAATGTAAAATGTAAAAATGCTACACTTATAAGAGACATTGGAATAAAAAAGATTTCTACAACAAGACTTGAAATTATAGTACCTTAAAAGAAATGTTAAAATTAAATTAGGCAAAACAAACAAATAAAAAGAAATCTCTTCATAAAAGTTGCCATTATGACAGAAGAGTGGTAAGCAATAGGATGGGGAAATATATCTTATACAGAGTATAACTATAAATATTTACTCAAGTCAGTCATCAGGAAAATGACAGTTCACACATTATCATGATTGCTGAATTTTAAACACTGATAATTCTAAGTTTGACATAGATATGGAGTAATGAGAGCTCCCAGCTACCAACGATTGAAGAACAAATTGATACAACCACTACAAAATCATCTCTAAGTTTCCATCATGAATGCTTTTGGCAGAATCTTCTAAGGTTGAATATGCAGATCCGTGTATATTCAGGTATTCACTCAAACTGAACTTTGCATGTGAATACTAAAAGACCTACAAATATATCTTTAGCAGTATTATTCATAATATCCAAAACAGAAAAGAATCCCATATATCTTTTGACATTTTTAAGGAACTGTAGCATGTTCATAGAATGCATTTGCATGCCACAACAAAAATATGATAAATGGAGGGTTGCTAGAGGGGAGGGGAGTGGGAAGGATGGGGTCACTGCATGATGGACATTGGGGAGGGTATGTGCTATGGTGAGTGCTGTGAATTGTGTAAGACTGATGAATCACAGACCTGTACCCTGAAATATATAATACATTATATGTTAACTAAAAAAACATAAATATTCATTAAAGTTATATACCATAACATGAATGAAAAGTACTAGCATAATAGTTAATAGAAAAAATAAGAAAAAGATACAAATGTCTTGAAAAAAGATAATACAGGGGTGCCTGGGTGGCTCAGTGGGTTAAAGCCTTCTGCCTTCGGCTCGGGTCATGATCCCAGGGTCCTGGGATCCAGCCCCACATCGGTCTCTCTGCTCAGCAGGGAGCCTGCTTCCTCCTCTCTCTCTCTGCCTGCCTCTCTGCCCACCTGTAATCTCTGTCAAATAAATAAATAAAATCTTAAAAAAAAAAATAAAAAAAGATAATATAGAGAGTTAGACGCCAAGATAGTGTTATCTTTGTGTTAGACATTACACATGGAAATTCTTTCTGGGGTGTTGATAATTCTCTACCCTTTGACCTAGAATGGTGAGAGGAGTGGATTCACTTTGTATCAGTTCATTGATTTGAATAAGTAGAATTTATGTACTAGTTATTTTTGAAATTTATATACATATATATGTATACTACGTTTCCTATGTATACATTATGTATATATGCATTAATAACAAATATGGAAATGGCCAACCAGGTGTGATTCAGAAAACAAAATATATATTAAGATTTATACACCACCATGTACATAAAATATTGAAATGATTTCGTACTGAGTAGAAAGTGATTACACATAAAACATTTAATGGGAATTTACAAATGGCTAGAAATATTATGCAAATGTACCCATTGGAAATTTTATGAGTGAAAAAGAGGAATTGTTTACAAATAAAAGTTATACTCTACACGATAAATTAGAAAAACCTGGAGAATAATGAACTAAAAAGTAGATATGAAATAGTGCAAGATTTTTGGCAGACAAGAATTATGGAGAATATGAAAGTGTAACTCAGAACTATTAAGAGTAGAATGAAAAAATCATATACACTCCATCACAGTTTTGAGTGCTGACACTCATTCTTGCAAATCTCCCTCCCTGAGTGTCACAGGCTAAATAATAACCTCCACAGATACGTACATCCTAATCCCCAGGACCTGTGACTATATTTCCTTAAGTGGCAAAAGGGATGTTGTAAATTTGATTAAGTTAAAAATCTGAAATGGGTGGTTACTCTGCATTATGTAGATGGATCCAGTGTAATTCCAAGGGCTCTTTTAAGAGAGAAGCAAAAGAATCAGATTCAATATGAGGAGATTTAAGCACATAAGAAA
The DNA here is from genome assembly GCA_004024625.1 of Mellivora capensis. Lineage (NCBI taxonomy): Eukaryota > Metazoa > Chordata > Mammalia > Carnivora > Mustelidae > Mellivora > Mellivora capensis. Next base: position 10,138 of record PISX010011428.1, read on the forward strand.
GAAGTTAGAGGGATGTATACCAGGGACCATGAGCCAAGGAGTCAAGGACCCTGCAAAGGCTAAAAAAGGCAAGGAAACAGACTATTTCCTGAAGCCCCTGAAATGAACGTAACCCTATAGAAACTTTAATCTAAGACTTCTGACCTCAAACACTCTAAGAGAAAAAAATCGTGTTGTTTTAAGCCACTGTGTTTGTGGTAATTTGTTATGGCAGCAGTAGAAACTAATATAGTAAGTTTGCTAATATGTTCCCATTTAGCCAATTAATTTAAATTCCCATTTAGCTACTAATACATTCCCATTTTTTAGCCAGTGCAAAATTCAAATGGGTCAATATATAATCTCATCAGAATTCCAAATATTGTCCTATTTTGTTTACCTAAGGCTGCTAATACATCTCATTTAACTAGCTTGTTTGGCCAATGAAATATTCATTTCTCTGTCTTTGTCTTTTTTAATAAGATAAGAAATGGACTGAAAGGGCAGGTTCTCAGTCCCCTGCCCTACCTTTAATCAGATTGTCTTCTATCTTTTGAACACACACTAACCTACCTCTTAACTGATCTTGATTTAAACAAGCTAATGCCCTAATGAATACTTGTCGCCAGTCAGCTACTCCCTAATATGTCTGCACAGTTATGGTCTTGTCCCTCAAGTTTTATGCTACCTTACCAAGAGTCAGTTATGTTTTTCCAAAATCTTTTGTGTTAGTTGTACTTGTTTTTATAAGTATAATTTTATTTAAGCTTACTTAAAATTATATGAACCAATGCAATATGAAGGCAAAAGAAAAGTGTTTCTACAAAAGCTAAGTCATATGCACTGACAAGATTCAATAAAGACTGGTCCCTAAAAATATTGTTTAATTAGATGTAAGAAATTAGAGAAAACTGGAAAGCTATCCAAGGAGGATTTGCTTTGCAAACACAAAAATTCATCTCTTAATGACAACTGCAAACTCAAATGCTATATTTTGGTTGGAGGACTTTGCTGGTTTTCTATCTATTTGGAGGAATTTGCTGGTTTTCTATCAACACAGCTCTGAAACAGGGAAAGTAAAGCCCATGAATAGAATCTATGACCTGGTTTGTAGGTGTTGAACTGAAAATGCTTCTTTCCCCCCTCCATTTACATCATTAAAGAAAACTAAAAGCAGTTTGCTTTTATTTGAGAGGGCAACAAAATGCTGTCAAATCTTAAAGTCTTATCTCAAGAAATATAAACTCTTTATCTCTGTCATAATATAATATGGAGGAAAACTGTGAGCCTTAAAAAGCATCACTATACATACATATATACATACATTACTTTACATCGATGATCCTATGTTAATTGGATCTGGTGAATAGGAAATAAGAAAACTAATTTGTTTAGAAAGATATATCTGGGGCACCTGGGCGGCTCAGTGGGTTAAGCCTCTGCCTTTGGCTCAGGTCATGATCCCAGGGTCCTGGGATCAAGCCCTGCATCGGGCTCTCTGCTCAGCAGGGAGCCTGCTTTCCCCTCTCTCTCTGCCTACTTGTGATCTCTCTCTCTGTGTCAAATAAATAAATAAAACCTTAAAAAATTTTAAAAAAAGAAAGATATATCCGTGTCAAAGGTTATGAGATAAATGCTGCAAAACTGTCTGGAAACTATCACATCAATCAAATTTTCAAGAGTCCATAGGTCTGGTGCAAGTCAGGTTTTTCCCTCTAATGTGAGAGAATCATGAACTACCATGAAAAATGACATTTTATTAAGTGGGTCTTTTTAGAGTTTGGAGAAAACATATATCACATTGTACATTTTTCTCTAACTCTTTTACTCACCTCCCTTGAGGATGTTAGTTTTGAGTGTGGCTTATAGCAAGAAAGGACCCTATAGCAGATTCAAGTTATAGCACAAGTTTCACTCAACCATGGCCTTAGAACCCAGCAATTTCAGTAATATTGGGATTACCTGTGGCAGAAAGTAATTATGATGCATTTGTTTCCAAAGATGGTCACTAACAATTTCACCGAAAAATTGTGCATGCCAATCTCCCATCAAGAGATGGAGACTAGGGGCGCCTGGGTGGCTCAGTGGGCTAAAGCCTCTGCCTTTGGCTCAGGTCATGATCCCAGAGTTCTGGGATCGAGCCCCGCATCAGGCTCTCTGCTCAGCGGGGAGCCTGCTTCCTTTCCTCTCTCTCTGCCTGCCTCTCTGCCTACTTGTGATCTCTGTCTGTCAAATAAATAAATAAATAAAATCTTTACAAAAAAAAAGAGAGATGGAGACTAGTTTTCCTTCCTTTGAATATGGGTTGGACTTTTGATTGGCTTTGATCAAGAGCATGCAGAGGAAGTAACACAGTGCCAGGTATTAGCTGACTCTTAAGAGACCTGGCACTTCCTCCTTCATTCTGTGAAGGACAACCACTACGTAAAAAGATTCAAGCTAGACTCCTGAATGCTGCTGACTAAGTGAATTGACAGAAGGGATTTCAACAGGAACTAATGTGGCTCCAATATGTCAACTGACAATTTGGTATAGTAGATAACAAAGGCAAGACAAGGGGGCAAGTAAGACTATATTTGGAGTCCTAAGTTATTTTATTTTTTTTATTTTTTTATTTTTTTCCCCAAGTTATTTTAGATTGCCTCTTAGTAAATCCTTGTCAGATATTTCCCAGGTTAAAAAAAAAAAAAATCAAAACAACTCTCTCTCTCTCTCACATCCACACACCCTAAACACATACAAACAAAACAACCAACAACTCATAATCATGCCATCAAGTAAAGAACCATGTGCGAATGAGTTACTCATAAAAGTTAGTGGGAACCTGAAATGGGTAGTGGATGAAAGTATTGATACTCACTAGTTAAGGCCTTATCTCCCAGCCACAGAAGCAAGGGCAGTTGTGACTAGTACTTTAGGTTTGACGTGGGAATATGAGAGAATTGATATCACTCCAGATTATAAGGTAGCTAATCCTAACTGCACACTATGTATGTTGTGGACATGAACTTTTCATCTAGTTGAAAGCAGAACTGGGTATTGAGGGTTATGATGAGTGGATAATGTTGAATTCTTCTGTTTGACTGTACATTCTACTATTAATTATCTTTCTACCCTGCCATCTCCTCTAAGAAGCTGACCTGTATAGATAATCAATAAGAACTCTTAGCCTACACTCTTAAGTCCAACGTTATCAAAAGCAATTTTCAGCACATTTGGAAAGAGGAGAGTAAACTCAGGGTATCAGTTTCTCTAACTCCCTCCCTGTTTGATAGATTTAGGCTGACTATGTCTCTTGGAAGAAAGCGATGGCCGCAAAGTAACTTTTCCACAATACTCTCTCCTTTTTGGTTCCAGTGACTTGCACTCTTCCCTCATCTCTCATGGTCCTAAGAATGGTGACAATCACTCAAAAGCTAGCCATATTTGTCTTCATTTGGTGCAAAGCTTTGTAAATAACTCCTTTTTTATATCTTCCTTACATAGCCTAATTAGTTTGTACTTTCCTTCCCTGATAGGATCCTGGCTAATGCTGTAGTTATTTTAGAGGAGGAAAAGTAAGATAAATGGAATAAGACAGAGCCATTAAAATTGACAAAAGTCAAGTTTTCCACACTTCCTTAATCACCCTTAAGAATCAGGGTGTTTTATACACCACATGACAATAGAGTACAGGAAAATATTTTCTAGATTATATCATAGTCTTAATTTTTATGAATAATTTCTTCCATGAGATTTTTTTTTTCCCCACACATCATTACCCCCTTCCCTTCTACCTTTTTAAGGCTAGTTTACCAATGTCCACTCAGGCTAATCTCCTTTTGCCTTCTCTTTCACCAACACCTTATCCAGTATAATTGATCTCTGTGCTCTTTGCATTAGTTAACACCATTGTAATTAGTAGACCCTGAAATGTTAAATATCATTACATAACAATGGTGTATCTCCTTATATTTCTTTCTCACACAAGATCTGATGCTAGCTGGGATACCCTCCAAACAGCAATCCTCAGTCCAGTGGTTCAAGTAGCTAGACTGTTTCTATCATATTCCACAGTCATCTCAACACATAACATTCATGGTCAATACTGAAAATAATGAGAGACTGAGGAGGTACATTGGCCTTAACTGCTTTTCTCAGGAGGGAGTCATATCATTTCTGTCACAGTCCATGAAACAGAATGAAGCCTGGGTGCAAATTAAGTCAAGAGAACCTATGAAATAGAAGATACTGGCATGCCTGGGTGGCTTATTTGGTTAAGCCTTTAGCTTTGGCTCAGGTCATGATCTCAGGGTCCTGGGATCAAGCCCCATGTGGGGCTACTGCTAAGCGGGGAGTCTGCTTCTTTCTCTCACTCTTCCTTTGTACTCTTCCCCTCTCTCTCACTCCATCAAATAAATAAATAAAATCTTTAAAAAATAAAAACAAAATAAAAAATAAAATAAAGTCAATTAAAAAATAGAAGATAATATGGATCTTGTTAAATCTATCTTTTCTGCATCCACTGCTGCAAATGAGTTGAGGGTACTTTTTTATTATTATATGTTAATAATAAAAGCATGTCTTCTCCAAGCCTTCAGATATAAACAGTAGAAGGAAAGCAGAAAGTTGTACAACTGAATTATTTTTAAATATTTATATAATTAAGCATACCTCCTTTCCCTATACATTTCTGAATGTAAACAGTACAATTTATAAAGAAAAAGATGTGCTAGCTAAAACCTTGTTAATATATTTAAAATGACACCAATCTAGAATCTCCCCATCAACAATTTTTTTTAAAAGATTTTATTTATTTATTTGTCAGAGAGAGAGAGAGTGAGAGAGCGAGCACAGGCATACACAGAGGGAGAAGCAGGCTCCCTGCCCAGCAAGGAGGCCGATGTGGGACTCGATCCCAGGACGCTGGGATCATAACCTGAGCTGAAGGCAGTTGCTTAACCAACTGAGCCACCCAGGCGTCCCAACAATTTTTCTATAATAACCCATCTGAAGTAACTAATTCTTGTTGGATGTACTAAGAACAAGGAAATTTTGCATATTTTCAAAATTTCCCTAGTAAAAAGAACATTATTCAAAATGTAAATATTGACTGAAGTTTGATTATAATATTGTCATTAAAATACTAATGCAGTAATATTCTAGTATGTACTTGCCATTGCTTATCAGTGGATATGCTTGATTTTTCATGACAATAGTAAGTTGAAGATAAATTAAAAAAATTAACCAACTAATCGGCAAAACAAAACAACACACTGAAATGTGGTAATACCTCCACATCCAGTAACCCATCTTGTGATCTAAAGCAAGAACTGTGACTGTGGTATCCTGATATTTCAGGACTTTGCTGGATTATTCCTTTCAGCTTTTGGGAAAGAGAGCAATTTATCAGACCTCTCTTTCCTCTAAACTGCCTCAGCTAAAATCTGCCCTTGCCATTTCTATCTCACTATACTAATAAAACCTAGTAGCACGCTATCAGGACCTTACCTTTCAAAGCTTTTATCTATTTAATTCTGTTTCCCAAATCAGACAGTGACATGATCCAGATGACTGTTACAGAATACCAATCTCTTTAGGAAGACTTCCACGGGCATGTCTGTACAAAGTCTGTGATACTTTATACTTCCTCAATGCCTCTACAATCTGAATCCCAAAGATTTTCAGAAAAAAAAATTCCAAAAATTCAACCTTAACTTCCATAAATTCAAGTGACTTTATTAGATTAGAGAAGATGGATATCCAGGATTTTGAAAAAATTAGAGCTTATACATCCATACTTCTCACACATTCGTTATTACCTTAGATCACTGACTTATGGAATAAATTTTTAAAAATTGTTCCACATTAGAATCAATTTTACACACAGTTACAATTCAAAGTATGGATCTTGCAATTAGATAAAACTGAAATGCAAACTATAATGTAAAAGTAAACAGGTTTTAAATACATTAACTGTATTTGCTGGTATACTAGTAATTTCTATGGTATTTCCTGAGTGTCATAAATTATACGCAGATAGTGCTTTTATACACACATGTAAGAGAAAGATAAGGAAAGTCCAATTATGTATTTGACTATTTAATAACTATATACGCTTCTAATATTTTCCAAGAAGGCTCTTCTAGGAAATGTTATTACAAGCTAAATTACATGAGGGCAATATTTATTTACATGTACATGGTAAGATTTTTGATAAGATCAAAAATCAAAGAACTTTTTTATGTATGAAAAAAATGAGATTGAAAAATAGAGCACATAGTCCCTATAAGCATAAAAGTATTGCGTTTCAAACAGAGAATATCTTTTGATATATCATAACTTTCACAATATTCTGTGGTGAGTAAAGAAACACATTCTTTCTTTCCTTTTACTGTAAAAACTGCACAAACTTTGTAAAATAAAAAGTCTAGCTCTTTTGATCTTCCAAAACCTACAAAGAGCATGGAAATTCTAATTTCATTTAGTACAATCTTTACCTACTTGGACCAATTTCCATGGCAATTTTCCATTGAGCCAAAATAATTTAAATGTTATTGTTTTAAATGAAGCCTTTGGAAGTGAATAAGGCATTATACAAATGAATGGCATTTTTTAATTTTTAAGAAGTGAAAAATAATGACAGCATGTTAATTTATATCATGATGTTCCTGTTTTTCTCTCTTCTGAAACTCAGATATTCAACCTTACTTAAAACATACTGAATTGTTAAAAAAAAAAGAGTATGATTTGTAGTGTATTTATTTCTCCAAAATAAATTCTCTAAAGGCCAAATATCAAGCTATTATCAAGGAAAAGGATTGCCTTCACTTCACATGCTTATTCTCTCTCATTAATTCAAAAGGCTTATTACAATTGTAGATTTTTGGTTTAGGTCATTTCATTGATTGCTTATTCTAAAAAGCTTTTTATTTGGAAAAAATCTGTAAACTCAGCTTCATAGCATTACTCATAGCTCACTAGTGAGATTAGTTATAAATTAAGGTGATTTGTACATGTTTTTATGTATACATATATCCTATATATGTAAGCAAAAATAAAATACATAATCTATCTTGAACATTTTTTCTTTTGAAGTACTTAAATCACCACTGATTCTGGCAGCATTTAATTCTATTGTTTGAAATTTATGATAATACATTTTAGCAATTCTTAATTTTCCTTTTTTTTAAACTATTAATAAAAATGCTGCAAACTCTTTTATAAATATCTAGAGTAGTTGTTTGAATATTTTTATTGTAAAATCTTGGAGGTGTACTTTTGTGATAAAAAAGTATATGCAACTTTATGCTTTAAAATATACATAATATTTTGATAAATCACTTTGGAATAAAGCTATACAACTTTGTCCTCCTATAGCATGAGACAAACATGCCTATATAATCACACTAGGAACATTCATCAACATTGTATATTATCATTATTTTAAAAAATATTCTGGATTATTTAAAAAAAGATCTTGTGATAGAAAATGTATTGCAAATATCCCTTCTCACTGTGTGGTTTTCATTTTCTCATCTTTAATGGTGACTTACTTTTTTATTTTATTTTATTTTTTCAGTGTTCCAAGATTCATTGTTTATGCACCACACCCAGTAACGGCGACTTTCTAAGAACAAGGGTAATTTTCATTACTAAGTATTTAAGAGCCTCATAGGGGCATAACTGGCACACAATTGGCTGAACATATCTTAAGTGTGCAATTTGGTAAGTTTGGATATATGTAGGTATCTAAGGAACCATCACCAAAATCAAAACAATGAATATATTCAAAATCTCCAGCAGTATCTTTATTTTCAACAACAATTATGTGTACATAAGTTATAAAAATGATGATTTGATAAACATAAACATAGTGTAATGATTACTCTAACCCGAGATTTCTACATCAGGAACTGTAAAATCTTCTTGGGAGAAATACAAGTTCTCCATCGAAGGACAGTTGGGTAATGGTTGTGGCCCAAAGGCCTCAAGGTTAAAAAACAGAATTATAAAATTCTGAGAGGAAAAGGTAGGAGTTCTTTATGATCTTGGTAAAAGAAAAGGGGCTTCCAATTGCCTTTTCAAATGATGGGTATTCTATTCTTACTCTTCAGGCTGTTGGCTGCTTCTCTTTTGGCTTCAGTTTAAATAACTGACTTTTAAAGGTCTTACCCAAGTGTATTCCAATACAAATTCTCATTGAAGTCTATTTCTTTAATTCTAATCGTACTTGATAGTTATATATTTGTTGGTTTATATGTTTATCATCTGTCAGCTCTCTGACGGGAAGGTCTGCAAAGGCAAGACTAAAGTACTTCACGATGTTGTCCTAAAGGCCTAGTACAATGCCTCAAAGACAGTACAACTTCCTAAATTTAACGAGGAACCAAATGCTCAAGACTAGGAAATTTTAAAAACAAAGAAACAAAGAAGCAACCCCACCCAACTCCTCATTCCTTTAAATCTTGATATATATTGGGGCTTTAATTTGTACTGTTTTCCTTTTGCAATCTATGTCTAATTTTTTCTCTACTTTGGCTTTAATTACCATTTTAGATTGATAGCTTCCAAATAATTGTTGCCAATCTATCATATTTTCTAAACACCAAGGGAATATATACCACCATTTTCTGGAAATTCTAACTTGGTTATTCCACTGAAAACTTATTATATTCAGCATGTCTAAAATTTAGCTAATTATCTTCCCTTCCCTGACTTCAAACTCTCTCTCCTCCAATAATCTCTTGATCTCAGGGAATGAAATCAGTGGCTTCCTACTTGTCATTCAGAAATCAAGTGTTATCTTTGCCCATGGCCTACCATGTCCTTGATCACTCTTCGTAATCTACACATACCATATGATCGCTCGGAAGCACAAACAAACATAATCATGCAATATCCTTTCTCAGAACTTTTCTTATCACTTCCTATAGCTTAAAAAGCACAAACTCAATTTATAGTGCTTGCCTTTTCACAGTCAGCCTCCTAACTACCTGGCTACTGTCTCTGCTACTCCCCACATGTTCTGTTCCCTAAATAATCTTTCAACCAGAAAAACTAAAAGTTGATGACTTTTCTTCCAAATCATTAGCCATACACTAGTTACTGTCTGTGGTGCTGACCCTGTACCACCTCCAATGCTACCGTCCATCTTCTCCACACTGCTCTTTGTCTGAAGACGCTAAACCCAGAGTCTGCTTCAAGAGAACCTTGCACATCAAACTGCTGAATTTGGCCAATAGAAGGTAGTTTTGAACAGAGGATTGGAGGAAAGAAGTTTTAGGGCATTGATTTTCCTCACTCTCAGGTTATATTTGGTTGTCTGTCTACTTCCCACAGCTCTTGACCCTTTCCATACAGCCACCAGGGTTTAAGTAATTGGTCTCTTCTCTAGACTACTAGGCCTAATGGTACCTATAATATGACCTCTAGAGACCTCTAGAATACCAGATCGCCCTTGTTGGTTTCCTTTTGTAAATAGTTCCTTTATTAAATTCTCTGAGTTTGAGCATCCTGTTTCCTGTCACAACCCAGAATGATATAGGTACTAACCTATGTGTGACTTGGCAAATAATTTTTTAAGTGGAGGGAGTAAATTTTAAAGATGGTGAAAATTCTGAATCTAAATAAGCCTAAACTTACTTTAGGTACTGAGACTGGATTTGGTTGTAGAGATTTTTAAAATACTTAGTTATATAGATGTCCATGTGTTTATTAAAAAAATTTCAAGTCTACTTTGTTATAGGTCTATGTGTGAAGCTTGTTTTCTGTTACTAATAAGACAAATTTATGTTTAATTTGGGATTGTATAATTTCAATGTCATTTTTTATTTATGCTTTTAAGCCACTGTGCCCTGGTTCAATATGCTATAATTTAATTAAAAGAATAAATTATTTGTGAAAACAGAAACAAAGTTATGGGACAGAAACTGCCACAAACACATAATCAGTTTCCAAAATACAACAATTAGTAATTTCATAGACATTACCTAGGAAAAATCGAACAGTTATATTAAAAGCATTAATTATGGCACTGTATGTTAAAATAAATTTTAAAATAAAACATACCTTCACTAACCATAATGCTCTAACTGAATGTAAAATGTAAGAATTAGTTTCCATTCCAGAAAATATCTATAAGCATGATTAGTAGAGTTATGTCCAAATTTATTTTTCATAATTTCTGTCCTAAGGATTAACTTTTTTTTTCAAAGATTTTACTTATTTATTTGACAGACAGATCACAAGTAGGCAGAGCAGCAGGCAGAGGCATGAGGGAAGCAGGTTCCCTGCTGAGCAGAGAGCCCGATGTGGGGCTCATCCCAGGACCCAGAGATCATGACCTGAGCTGAAGGCAGAAGCTTAACCCACTGAGCCACTCAGGCGCCCCGCCTTTAGCATATTAATATGATCATTTGACCCCAAAGATTAACTTAAAGTATAATGCATTACTATTGCTATTACAAATACATCATTAATACATTGTATATGTATGTATGTATGTATGTATTCAAGTTAGTCAAGCTTTCTCTCTCTCTTTTTAAGTCCAGTGTAATTAACATACAAAGCTATATTCAGGTGTACAATATAGTGATTCAACACTTTGATATATTACTCAGTGTTCAAGATACATGTACTCTTAATCTCCTAAAACAGACCAAAAAACAGACTCTTAACTACTGAGAACAAATAGATGTCTACCAGAGAGGATATTGGTGGGAGAATGGATGAAATAGGTGAAGGGATTGACAATATATTTTATTTCTTTTTTTTTTTTTAATTTTTTTAATTCACCACCCTGAGATCAAGACATGAGCTGGTAAGAGTCAGATGCTTAACTGACTGAGCCACATCCCAGGAATACATTGTATTTTAAATTAATCTTTAGGATTAAAAATTTACAAAAAGAAAGTTAATAAAAATGGTGCTGTCTCTAAATAACGCATAAATTTGATCAATAAATACTAAATCAAAATGCTCTTTGGAAAAAAAGCTAATTTTTTTTTTTTCCTGGAGACTTGCATTGCATAAATATGTGTGTTCAGAGTACTCTGCTTGCATAATACTAATGATTTTTTTCTTTCTGTTTCAGATGTGCAATTCTTTAATCTCTCTCATATGATGTTATTATAGCTTTTATTCTACTTTCTCCCTCTGCATTTACACATAAAATTAGGTCTATTTTCACAGGGCTGTAGGCATAATTTTTTTACAAATTGATTTTTACCTATGTATTATTTTTATTTAATATGATTGCAAAATCATATTAATAGCTTATTTACCAAACTCAGATCTGTATCTACATATTAATGTTGTTTTTAGCTAAGGTAAGGTAAATTGAGATCATGCAGACTTAAACATGGTTGAATAATAACCATATTGTATTGTGATAAATTTTCTCTGTATTTGTGTATCACTGCATTTGAATTATCACTGTATTGTGATACTTCTCTCTTTACAAGTTAACAGTAAGTGCTTCCTTACTCTTTTTGCTTGTTTCTTTTTTGTAAGATTTCATTTACTTTAAAAAAAGATTTTATCTATTTTGAAAGAGAGAGAGAGAGAGCACAAATGGGGGAAGAAGTAGGCAGAGGGAGAAGGAGACTACCTGCTGAACAGGGAGCCTGATGCAGGGCTCAGTCCTAGGACCACAGGATTGTGACCTAAACTGCAGGCAGACACTTAAGGTACTGAGCCACTCAGGCATGCCTGTTTATTTGTTTCTTTGCAGTGATTCTTTGCTCTTAGAAGATTTAGAAATTTATCCAGTCTTAGATAATTTTAAGAATTTCTAAGATAAAACTAATACTCTAAGATCTAATTTATCTTAGAATATTTAGAAATTTATCTTGGTAGCTTGGAAGCCAAACTACCAAGGAGATTAAGTCATGACTTACTGTATCTTATTTTAAATGACAATTGTGAGACATTCTTACCTTGCAGTAGCTGAGGACAGTTAATGTACTATTCCACTTGCTCTAATAATGCACCTTGATTTGTCATTCTTGTTGCACCCTCTGTATGGAAAGAACAAACGTTTTTCCTATTAACTAGCAATGGTATGGATATATTGAGTAGACAACATATAAAATACATGTACCATGGGAAAAAAAGAGTGATTTTGTGTATTTTTTTCATAAAAAAATTAAAGTATGCCTGAGATATCAGAAAAGTTTATGTATTTATGAAATTCCAAGTCTAAAATAGCCTTTGAGAGTATACCATTTTTATACTGGAATAAGAAATGTAGTAAGATATGTGAAGTCATACCAAAAGAATTAATCTATGAGGTAATGGGCTTAATAATGAAAAGGGGGTTTAAAGACAGAGGCAAGTTGTAATTCTTTATCCCTCCAGATGCAAAACTTAGTTGAGAGCGAAAGTCATTTTCATTGTTCTCAATGTGGTCTTCACCTCTCTTACCCAAATTGCCTTGGCTCAAGTTTTATGTGGAGAAGTCTTTAAGGTAGGCATAAATATCTTTTTAGTTTTTAATTTTACTTATATTTTCTTTCTTATAAGCCATATTTTTCTAATTATAAAAGTAAGATATAAGGGCATAACTTAATTTTTTTTTTCTCTTTGCTATATATATGTTCTTCATTTAACCCTGCAAAACTTAGGGCAGGGGACATACTGTAAGGCACAGCTGGATAAAAATATTTCTGACATTACAGCACTAAAATTCATAACAAAACAAGAAAATTTTTAAAATAGAAACAAAGATGATGGGAAAGAAGAGAAAGCAGACTGTAAGTATCAGTAAAACTTTGGAAAGTGTAAGAAAAACAAAGAAATAAGATAACAGCATATCAGATTAAGAAAAAAATAAACAAAAATTAACTGCCTTCAAAGTGGAAAGAAAAAGCAGTGTTTTATAGAGAATCTTAGAAAGCACAGAGAATCAGAGGTTTGGGTAATTTTAGACTGAATATTAGAATCTTAAAAAAAGGAGGCTTGATTAAATACCTGGTTGAGGAGATGGTTAATCTCCAGATCCCCTGTGTCAGTCCTATCATCAAGCGGCCAGCCCCTTCCCCAACCCAAGCGTTGGCAGAAGTAAACAGTCCGCTCTTAGAAACTAGAACAGATAAAGTGTTAGAATATGAATAGTCAGCACAGGGGAAGAGGAAGGTGATGAGGCACCCTACTAAAGATAGGTGGATAAACGGAAAATTTTCACAATGAATTTTGATGCCTCCAAGTTTTCTCTTTTGTATTTTCTCAGAATAATGAAATCCAAGTTTACATTCCCTCGGACAACAAACTGCGAATTCTTTTCTGGGGAAATGAATCTATGAGCAAACAAAACAAGACAACTCTCTATTGAATTTGGGGGACTCTCCAATGAAAGAGCCAGTTTCCTGACCCATCTGTCTGCACAGTAAGGATCGCCCACGCCCAGAGAACTTCCAAACGGCATTTTAGTATTCCATTTGTAAATACTCCAGTGGAAAAAGGTTTACATTGAAACGGATTGAAGGACGCCTGGGTGGCTCAGTCCGCTAAGCATCTGCCTTTGGCTGGGGTCATGATGCCAGGGTCCTGGAATCGGGGCCCCCATTGGGTTGCTTGCTCAGCGAGGAGCCTGCTTCTCTTTCTGCCTCTGGCTGCCACTCTGCCTGCTTGTATGCGTGCTCTCTCTCTCTGACAAATAAGTAAAACTTTTTTCTTTTTTAAGATTTTATTTATTTATTTATTTGACAGATAGAGATCACAAGTAGGCAAAGAGGCAGGTAGAGAGAGGAGGAAGCAGGCTCCCCACTGAACAGAGAGCCAATTGCAGGTCTCGATCCCAGGATCCCGGGATCACGACCCAACCCAAAGGCAGAGGCCCCAACCCACAGAGCCACCCAGGTGCCCCTAAATCTTTAAAACAGCAACAACAAAACCAGTTAGAAAGAAGAAATAACTAAGAGAAAAAAGACTAAAGAGAGCAGATACACAGTTGAAATATACTTTCATTACTCAAGATCTCAAAAATCACAGAAATGTACTTCCCATGGATTTTACTCAGATGGCCACAAAAGGATTTGTTCCACCAAAATAGGGAATTACCTAATTTGGGAAGACTTACACAATTAAGGAAGATAGATTTTTGGAAAAGCTGTTCCAATCCAAAAAAAGAAAGACCTCTCCTAATGAAAGAAATGTTTCCCTAGCCATTTAAAACCATATACAGCAGTCTCACAGTCCAGCCTGAAAAGGTGATAAAGGAATGCTAGAGGTTATTGGAGAGGGAAAAAATGGAAGTTGTTGTTTTCTTGAGGAATTTTACCTATTTATAACAATTACACTTAGAGTTTGTGGATGAATGTGTTAAATGCGTAGAAAAAAATAACAAAAAGTGGAGGCAGTTATTTCCAGAGAAATAAAAATATTTTCTATGAAATGAAATGCTATTCTATATGGCTCAGCTTTGAAAAAAACATTTTCACAAGTATACAATTATAAAAACAGAGTGTCAATTTAACAAAAGCGGTTGATACAATTAGTAGGGTGAAAGTAGAAAGTTATGCATATTTGTATTGTGCGCTGTTGTAAGAAAGTCTGCAATTCATTACTGGTTTTACTTTTTATATCACACACTACATCTAAACTAATGATAAGTTCTGTGAACTCTCCAAAAATTTCCCAAGTCCAATTAATTATCACCTCCTATGATTGGGTCAGAATAGCTGTGTGTCTTTCCTGCTTCTCAAGGTGGAGAGTTTAGATACACCTTAAATCAGGAGGACTTCTTACACTTCTTCAGCAGGGTACTGACCACCTGCATTTTTTGTTCTAGATGCCTACAGAAAAGGAGAACTTTTCATCTTCCAGCAATTTTTAGGGAACTGCAACAATATAATGAAATACAATGAGTTAACAAATAAAAAGAATAAGCCACTCAAAAGGGACAGAGTTCCAGAGAGATAGGAAGATAACTCATTTCCAATTACAGAAAACTAATGGGAGACAGAGATAAAAACAAGTTTTAAAAAATGCAAAGGAGAGGAAAATTAAGAATACAAATTAATTCTAGTAACTGAAAATTCTATATAGTAGAAAAAATAAAGTAGAATATAGTTGTAGTAGATTTCCTAATTGTTGACCACAAGGATCAGAAGCAAGAAATGCCTTAGTTTAAATTTAAAATGTAAAAATATTAATAGCTTTAAAATTTGGTCTGGGTTGGGTCCCTCAGGTTGAAGTCTTTTACTCTCAGCAGAATGAAGATGCCACCCCATTGTCTTGTAGCTTCAATGTAGTAAACAGATTTCTCAGAAAAGAAAACTGAGAATAAAAAATAAAAAGGGAAGAAAATGGTTAAGAGTTGGTTTTCTGTCCTTTTCTAGTCTCAGAAATGTCTGTAGCCTTGATCTTTGGTCAAATATTGAATGTAAGATAATTTAGGGGTTTACCTACACCAGATGCATGTCACATGGGCATATATGTGGGACTACCAAACTCATTATTAAGATCAAGCAAAGGATAAGTTGTACTGATGAGACACAGGTGTATCAGAGATTAAGGGGTTAATTACACTTCTGAGGGAGCTGAGCAAATCACATGTATGAGAGCTAGTTACATGCACTGGCTGTTATTGACCGAGATGTATAGACTAAGTATAAATGCTTAAATAACCCTTAAATTAAAGATTTCCCTGAGTGCAGGTAGCCACATACATGCAGATCATCCTGTGGTCAAGGACAGACTGGGGACAAGAGTTGTTCCTTAGAGTTATGGTATTTTGGTTATGTGCATACAATGAATGCTATGTTATTTCTTAACCTGCACCTTTTTTAAAACCTAAGTAAAATTAGAGCTGGGTGAAGTTTATAAGTTTGAATGTTAACTCAGTCCTAAGGAACTCTGCTGATAGAGTGACACTTCAGAACAGAATACTAATCTTCGCAAATAACTAGCAGCCCTGACATGTAATGAGCTTGGAAGTTGTCATTCTGTCCTTAGAGCAAAGAGAAAGCTGAATAAACAAACACCTGGGACTTTCCTTGGACCCATCAGAGAACCGAGTTTGCAGGGCAAAAACCACCTCCCAAAACTAGAGAGACAGGCAAGTAAAGATAGTTAAAACTGAGATCTCCTTACCTGGAGCAGATGCTACTAGAGCAATAAACTGGTAGGAACACAGTTTTTCATAAAATTTTCATGAATTTTTGCTGGAGGCTGAGTGTGGGACAGCTTAGGGCATGGGCCTCAGTCATGGCAACTTTCCAACTTTCAGTCAGTATCTCTAGGAGCACTATCACGTGTACTAGATACTCATCATAAAAAGCCAAGAAGATCCTTTCCAAGCACCGACCCTGGGAGAGAAAGCATGACCAGTGTGAAATATATAGAGGACTCTCTAAAGGGAGGTGACTTTATCAGAGCCTTATCCTGATTGGAGGAAGGAGCATTACCCAACCCCAATTCCTCCAGCTCTCTGGTCTAGCCTGAGAAGAAGGGTTGGAGAAAAGAAACACTTGTGAAAGTTACAACATAGGGACACTGGCTCACTGAAAGACTGAGGTTTAATCATAAGATTATAGGATGCTTACCTTCTACCCCACATTGTCCCCATACAAACAGAACTTTCCTGGGACGCCTGGGTGGCTCAGTTGGTTGGACGACTGCCTTCGGCTCAGGTCATGATTCCGGAGACCCGGGATCGAGTCCCGCATCAGGCTCCCAGCTCCACGGGGAGTCTGCTTCTCCCTCTGACCTTCTCCTTGCTCATGCTCTCTCACTGCCTCTCTCTCAAATAAAGAAATAAAATCTTAAAAAAAAAAACCAAAAAAAAACCAGAACTTTCCTAAAATAAGTGGATTATAGTTGAAAGAGAATTAAGGCTGCAAGAAACATATGCTGAGAGGAGTTCTTAGAGAAGTCCAAAGGTGCAGAGGAGACAAAACCATTAGATACCAGAATAATTTGAAGCCCCTTAACACCTACAACTAGAGTAAATAGGGAATAGAGCACACTCCTAGCCATATTAGAATAAAGCCTCACCATAAAGGTCTGTTTATCTCAGTTCCAATTTCCTAAAATATCATGTCTGTCTTTCAATAAAAAAATGTGAAAGGCAAGACAAAATACTGCCTGAAGAGACAAATCAAGAATTTGAACCAGACTTAGATACAACAAAAATTTTAGAATGATCAGATAAAGAATACATAGTAACTATGATTAATGTGTTTAGAGCCATAGTAGAAAAAGTAGACAACATGCAAAATGAATAGGGAATGTAAGCAGAAAGATGGAATTCAGGGGGAAAAAGGAAATGCTAGAAATTCAAAATACTGAAACAGAAATGAAATGTACCTTTGTTGGGCTGTAGACTGGACCTAGTAAAGGAAGATATCAGTGAGGATAAATATTGGTCAGTACAAATTCCTCATCTTAAATGCAAAGAGAAAAAAATAAATAAATAAAAAGAGGTGACTAGAACAATTATGCATTGTGGGGCAATTTCAGAAGGCATAACATGCACAATTAGAATATAAAAGGCAGGATAAAGAGAGAACAGAGGAAACATATTTGAAATAATAATTGCCAAAACTTTTGAGAAATCAGTGACAATAAAAAAAAAAACCCACAGCTCCATGAAGCTCAGAGAATATAGTGTAAGGAATTATCAAAACATCTACACCTAGGTATATCATATATCTATTACTAGTCAGGGTTCTTCAGAGAAACAAAATATATAAAAGGAGGTTTATTATGGGAATTGGATCACTTGATTATGGGTGAAGTCCCACCTGTTATTATATTATAAATTACATCATAATTATATCAAGAGTTTCACAATATGACACTTGCAAGCTGGAGAACCTGGAAAGCCAAAAGCATAATTCAGTTGAGTCCATAGGTCTGAGAATCAGTGGAGGAGATGGTATAACGCCCAGCCCAAGGCCGAAGACCTCATGAAGGGGAGGAGCATTGTAGAAGGGGCAGTGAGAGGGTGCTAGCGTAAGTTCCAGAGTTCAAAAGCTTGAGAACCAGGAGCTCTAATGTCTGAGGGCAGAAGAGAAATGACAGATGTCCCAACTCAAGGAGAGAGAGAAAGAATTCACCCTGCCTCTACTTTTTTGTTCTATTTGGGTTCTCAGTAGATTGGATGATGACCACCACATTGGTGATGACAGATCTTCTTTACTCAGTCTACTGAGACAAATTCTAATCTCTTCCAGAAACACCCTTATAGACACACCCAGAAATAATGTTTTATCAGCTATCTGGGCATCCTTAGCCCAGCCAATGCTAAGTTGGTTCATAGCATTAATCATCAAATATGCAAACTTCAGAAAACCATAGACAAAGAGAAAAATTTCCAAATAAACTAGATTGGAAAGAAAACACCACCACCAACAACAATAATAACAAACCTTCTCTCACACACATACAGAAAAAGGATAAAAATAACATTATACTTCTTTTCAGAAACCATACAAGCAAAAAGAGAATATAGCAAAATATTTGATGTGAGAAAAGGAAATAAAAAAAAGCCACGAACACAGAATTCTATATCAAGCAAAGTTATCTTTTAAATTTCAAGAAAAAATAATGACCTTTGTAGACAAACTAAAACAGAGAGAATTCATTGTTAGCAGACATGCCAAGCAAGAATTGTTAAAATAACTTTTTCATACAGAAGCAAATGATATAAATCAAAAACTCAGATCTATATAAAGAAAGGAAGAGTGTTAAACAAAGGATAAATAAAGGTTAAATAAGACATTTGGCTTTTCTTATTTTTTTTATAAATTTATTTATTTGTCAGAGAGAGAGGGAGAGAGAGCGAGTGAGCACAGGCAGACAGAGCGGCAGGCAGAGGCAGAGGGAGAAGCAGGCTCCCTGCCGAGCAAGGAGCCTGATGTGGGACTCGATCCCAGGACACTGGGATCATGACCTGAGCCGAAGGCAGCCGCTTAACCAACGGAGCCACCCAGGTGTCCCGGCTTTCCTTATTCTTAATTGATCTAAAAGATAACCGCCTTTTTTTTTTTTTTCCTTTTAGGGGCACCTGGATAGTACAGTCAGTTGGGCATTTGACTCTTGGTTCCTCTCAGGTCATGATCTCAGGGTCATGAGATTGAGCACTGTGTCTGGTTCTATGCTCAGTGGGGAGTCTGCTTGAGATTCTCTCTCTTCCTCTCTTTCTGCCCCTCCTCCTTGCTCTCTACCTCTCTAATATAGATATTTAAATCTTAAAAACAAATAAAAGATAACTGATTATAAAGTTAGTTCATGGCAACAATATATTGGGTCATTATAGCATATGAGTAAGTGAAATTAATGACAGCAATGTCATAAGAGATGGGAGAGAGCTGTGAGGTAACAACAGTGTACATGAGGTGGTACAATGTTATTTGAAGAGGGGTTTAGATTAGTTTAAAATGTTTATTGCAAACTCTAGAACAAGCACTAAAAACATTAAAAAGTAATATCATTGATTAAAGAGAGATGAAAATAGAATTTATATAAAATTTACAAATAAACCAGAGAAAGCTCTAACTTATTCTATGAGTTAGAATTATATTAATACCCCATCAGCACTGCTCTGATACCAAAATTACAGAAAGATCTTATAAGGAAACAAAACCACAGAACAATATTTCTCATGAACACTCTATTCATATGGAAGAAAGTAAATATAAATATCTTATACCATATATAACAAGCAGTCATAGTTATGAATTATGCACTCAAATGCAAAAAAAAAAGAATGAATGGTAAAGATGTAAAAAAGGTTCAATCTAAGTATCACGAAAGACTTCCTAAGCAAGACTAGAAATTTAAAGTTTATACAGATAAGATATGGACAAGGATGCGGAGCCAATGGGGCTCTCATACTATCACTGGGAGGCATGTAAAATGGAATAGCCATTTTGGAAAGCAATTAGACAGTTTCATAAAAAGTTAAACATATAGTTACCATATAACACAATAATAACAACCTCAGTCATTTATCTCAAAGAAATGAAAATATATTAATGAGGTGCATAAATATTACAGTTAATATGATATTAATATAATACATATTAATTAATGAAATACACCCCCAATAGCAAATGTTAGACTTGCCATCTTACTATTTCAGTTGGTAATCAGAGAAGTACACAGGAGTGGCGTAGGAGTGAACCTTGGTCAAAGGTCTTATTATGAGGGGGCGCCTGGGTGGCTCAGTGGGTTAGACCTCTGCCTTCAGCTGGGGTCATGATCCCGGGGTCCTGGGATCGAGCCCCACATCGGGCTCTCTGCTCGGTGGGGAGCCTGCTTCCTCCTCTCTCTCTGCCTGCCTCTCTGCCTACTTGTGATCTCTGTCTCTGTCCAATAAATAAATAAAATCTTTAAAAAAAATGTCTTATTATGAGGAAAATGTCTGATGTGTATGCAGAACGCCGAGGAAGCCGAGGTCTTTTGATAAGAAGCAGAGCGGTAAGTGACAATTTCAAAAAGAAAACGGGAGGATGGATACATTGAAAGAGCTTTTGTTTTTTCTGAGTCTCACAGAAAGGCTTTAAAGAGTTTGGAACAATGGCATGATGCTATCTGAATAATACTCCTAAACATTCCCCTTGGTTGCCATTGGATGGGAGAAAGTAATAAGGCAGGATCAAAAGGGGACCAATGAAGGCATTGCAACAAATTATGAGATAAAAAGTTAGGGTGGTTTGGGAAAAAGTAGAAATAGAGATTTTGAGAACTGGTCAAATTCTGGTATACATTTCAAGTAGAGTCCACAGAATGTACTGAGAAATTGAATGTAAGTTGAATTTATGAAAGATGGCATCTGGATTCAACTTGTGCCACCAAAATAATTGAATTGACAGGTTTTAAGGAAATGTCCAGAACTCAGTGTTGGACATGTTAACCATGTGAAGTGTATTACAGGGATCTAAGTGGAAAGTGGATCTAAGTGTTTACAGAGTAAACAATTGAGTATATAAGTCTGGAGATAAGAGGAGACAACTTGGGTCAGAATGTACGTGTAGGACTTGTCATCATGTAGATGGTAACTGAATTTAAATGAGCTCACCAATTAACTAAATAAAGAGAAAGAAGGAAAGAGGTCCAGTCAGAGTTTAGAGATATTTTTACGTACCATAGCAAATAATAAATAATGAGGTTGATCCCATAATATCTGATTGATAAACAATCTTCCTAGTCTTCCTTCTACAACTATTAAATGATACTGGTTGACAGGCTTTTGCCTGCAGATTTAGAATTGTTAGAAAATAATATTCTTTGTATGAAGAATAGCAGGCTGAAAGGAGCAAAAATATAACACATCTCCCTTTGGGTGTCTCAAAACACCATGCAACAATTCTTTGCAAAAATTGCATTCATTTTTGGGACGCCTGGGTGGCTCAGTTGGTTAAGCAGCTGCCTTCGGCTCAGGTCATGATCCCAGCGTCCTGGGATCGAGTCCCACATCGGGCTCCTTGCTCGGCAGGGAGCCTGCTTCTCCCTCTGCCTCTGCCTGCGCTCGTGCTCTCACTCTCTCTGACAAATAAATAAATTTAAAAAAAATTGCATTCATTTTCAAAGTCTCCTTTTGTTCACTTGACACTGGTGAAAATTAGTCTTTATTCTTTTATGTACATACCTATTTAAAATAATAAGACTTTTAGAATAAACTATGTATGGACAAATGTATTGCTAAAAGTAACTAATGCCCATTATATCTGTAATTATTTATTTTTCCCATTTTCTTTTGGATACTCCCTGGCCTTTATAGAAAAGTTTGTTGTTACTTTTCTGATGGAATTTTTCCAATATTAGATCAGATATTTAAAGAGATTTAGATTGAGGAAATGGCCTTTCCTGTAAGGCACATCTAGTTTGCATTTATATGACCAGATCTGCAACTTTCAATCTGGTTAAACATAAAGTTCCTCTTGGAAGAGACCAGGTATTAGAACTTTCAAAATGTATTATATTAGATTGGTTTCTATTCTACTCAGATCTTATAAAATATCAATTTTCTATGTGAATTTTATTTATAACCCCCAATTTTTTGTCATTATATCAATCCATTATGAAAAAAGCCTGCAGGATTTAAAATATAGAATTACAGTTAAAATATAAATGTCCTTCAGGTAACAGTAACAAAAAAATTAGGGGAAACAACCATGTTCACTGATTTGGTATGAAATGAATTAATATTTATATGACCAATGTGTTTATGTAATTGGCTAATTGTTTCAGATCTCAAGTGCAAAGTTGAATAATGCATATTTTAGTTTCAAGAGAATAATTCCAATTTTTTTTAAAAACCTGGGCTTATTTATTCAAGCATATATGTAAAAACACTGCTGAGCAAGAAGCAGAATTTATCCAAGAACCTTCCTAGGTAATAGCCTCTTACCAACCTATATGTTTCTCCCATTTTTCCCCCATCAGATTTTTGGCTTTATTAATCTCTTTCTTTAAAAATGTTTTCATCATACACACACATATACCTAGATGTTTTATCTTACCTATTTCTATCTATGTTTCTCTTAAGTAGTTTTACTTGTTGAACTTTATAAAACACTGTCGTCCTACACACGATGTTAAGATTTATCTTTGTTGTAGCTCGGAACTGAACTTCATTCTCTTTCCTGATGTAATATTTCATTTTGTGAATACCACGATTTACTGATTCATTCTTATATCAGTGGCTATTTTGAATATTTCTGTTTTCTTTCTTTTTGTTTTCTGCTCAGTAACTAAGGCATTCTGCTACAGTTAATTATTTTAGTAGTTATGTGCTAAAATTTTGTTCAGTTTGTAAACTAATGGCTTATAAAATGTGTCAGGTTCAAGTCTAAATATTAATGCCAAAGGCCAAGAACATAAAAAATGATGCTATAATTTATTATGAAGTCATAGCAATCTGATAGTATGATACTGGTACAAAAGCAGATGAAACAGTGGAACTGAACAGATAACCTAAAGTGACACACACATATGTATTTATCTGATTTATGAAAAACAATGTTGCAGTGGGAAAAGGACCATCTTTTCAATAAATAGTGCTGAGTCACTGGGTATCCATATGGAAAATAACGTATTTTGACCCTTACCCTATAGTACACAAAAATAAATTCAGATATATTTCAGATCTAAATGTGAAAGTAAAATGATAAAGTGCTTTGAAAAAAAGAAAAAAAAAACAGAAAAAAGTATTTCCATGACCTTAGAAGTTAGGCAAAAAGTATGAAAAGTTAAAGTGATAAAATTAAGTACCAAGCCAAAATTAGAGAAGTTATGTATAGTACATACATCTGACATAGGTTATATATCCACATCATTTAAATACATATTATAAATAAATAAAGAAAAATAACCACAAATTAAATAGTAGCTTATATTTCAGAAGAGAGAATATATAAAAGACCAATAATCTTATGAAAACATATTCAGATTCATTAGTTATCAGAAAATTGCTAATTAAAACCACAATAACTTATTCTTATATATTAATCAGAACTTGGATATGTACATTTCTATCAGGATAGTCGGCTATTTTGTTGATTTTCTAGGACCTTATCTTTTTCCTGTTATCTATAATTAAACAACAGAGTTTTCATACTTCAGTTTTTCTAACCAAAAATATATTTTAAATTTCCACATGATAATAAGATGAGCATATACTAAGCATTTTCTGAAGACTTTCCATGAGGTTTTTAATATTTATAAATACATATTTGAAATTTTCTCCTAAAACTGACAGTTAATGCTTGCACTCCCAGAAAACAAAATAGCATCATTTAAATCAGGGATTTTAAATTTTACTGACAGAGGACATGTAAGCATAAATGAATATTCTAATTTATTATTACAATTTTACAGGTGTATAGAATCAATAATATACTTGTAATAATGATTACCAAGATGTTTGCAATAATCCTTGTATTTCATTTACTTAAAAAAATTCCTCCCTTCAGTGACATAAATGATTATATTTATTGTAGAAGCAAGCCAGATCAATGAGTCAAATTCTTATCAGTGGCTTAGGAGTTTAATATTTCCTTTAAGATGAGTGAGCCAAGTGCCTTCTCTTTTATTAGACAATGATAATACTGTGATCACTTTAATGCTCTTTTCAAATATCCATGGAGAACAGTTCATACATTTCACAAAGACTGCTAAGCTACAATACTATGAAATTGCCTCTTTGTCTAAAATTCCAGCAGAGTTTTAACACCTGTTATCTTTCACAAAATTTTCTTCTCCATGATATCAGTTATCAGTTGCTCGTTTCTTCTAAGAGTAAAAAGAGATATCTGAAATCATAAAACTACCAGGTATACCTGTAATTTTCTAATGGAAATATATCTTTAATATTCTTTGTAGCTAGGGATTTTGTACAAACTGGTAAGTATAACCTGCTTGATTTGAAGTCAAACGTTAACTTAATAGCTAATATAGCATGATAAATAACTAAATTAATAATTTAGAAAAGGTCTACAGCTGGCCTTTTATCAAATGGTTATACCAAAGAAATAAATATTTAAATAGTTACTTAAAAATATATCTTCCTGAGGCTAGTAAGTGTTATAGTAATGTTGCAGGATAAAAGGTTAATATACAAAAGTCAATCACTTTCTTTTATACCAGCAATTCATAGAGGAATTTGAAATAAGACATATAATATCATTTATGTTAGCACTCCCCAAAATGAAGTATAAATCTGACAAAATATATATAAGGTTACTATAAGAAAACTACACTCTAATAGAAGAAATCAAAGAACTCAATAAATATAGAGATACTCCATGTTCATGAATAGACTATGTTGCCAAGATGTCAACTTTGTTAACTTTTGATCTACAGATACAATGCAATGCCAATAAAAAATTCCACATTCTGGTATCTGTAACCAATATTCACTATAGTCAAAGTTTCTAATATTCTATTTCTTTCAAATACATTAAGACTTATTGTGAGTTTGTATTTCACAACTATGTGAATAATAACATACCATTTAAACAGGCCTTCTGAAACTTATTTCCCTTTTATACCTGTTTATGCCTTCTTTCCAACTCTATCTAAGAAAGTCTACTGTCTACTGATACTCCATGGTTTCTATAAATTCCTATGATGGCCCTCTTCTTTATCCAAGATTAGTATTCTTTACAAAACTAGTATATCTTCTTATCAATAGTAGAAATATTATTTTTCAGTATCATGAGCATTTCTGTGTTCCTGATAACTACTACAAACTTCTTATGCCTGACTTTTATATTTGTTTCATTCCCCCAACTCTTCATAATGTTCTGCTTAGGAATATGCTCTAATTAGTAGCTATAAATAGATATAATGTGCTTACTATATTTTATGAAGTCATGAAATTTAGTCTATTCCAAAAAATTTGATACTCCAAATTAGACTACTTTTGAGTATAAAATTTCCTGAACCTCCATCTTAAAAGATTCAAAGGTTTAACATTTAAAGTGGTTAATTGAGGTCATATTGAATTTTTTATTCTTCCTTGTAAGTTGATAATTTGAAAAATATTCTGAGATCATGATGAATTTTTGGTTTTTTATTTAATGATTACAGTGGGCCCTACTTTTCTGCTTCCTGTTCTCAGAATTGTTTAGCAAATATAACTTCCTTATTGAAAAATACTTTTTAATTCCAAGGCAAATCATTACTTATCTATTGAATAAATCATAAAGTTAAGAATATTGTATATTCAGGGTGGTACAGTCGGTTAAGTGACTGACTCTTGATGGGTCAGGTACTGGTCTCCAGGTCATGAAATGGAGCCCTGAGTTGATCTTAAGAGACTGCATAAGACTCTCTGTCCTTCTCCCTCTACTCTTCCCCTTTTTCCCCATCTAAAATAAATAAATAAATCTTTAAAAAAATTGTTTATGCCTCTGCAAAAGTTTTATTTATATGTAAATATGTGATATATGACCTACATTAGAACTCATTTTCACAAGCTCTTTGTATAAATGAGCTATGGCAATAATGAAATCTTCAATTTAACTTGTTTTGGAATAT
Organism: Mellivora capensis; assembly: GCA_004024625.1. NCBI lineage: Eukaryota > Metazoa > Chordata > Mammalia > Carnivora > Mustelidae > Mellivora > Mellivora capensis. The sequence goes on from PISX010011428.1 coordinate 36,088, forward strand.
AGAGACCTGTATAGTGTGAATGGTGATCTCTTGCATCACTGTTAAACCTTAAACATTTAAATGTGAAATTTAAACTTTTAAAGTTGCTTAATTTGTGGAAAACAATTTACTTAACATTCAAAAATATGAATGTTGCTGCTGTTCCTTGAAGTATCACTGCATGAAGTAATTTGATAAACAAAGTGTTGAAGATATAACAAAAACTGAAATACAATCCCTGCCCCTAATAAAAAACACATAAATAACTGGCTGGAAGTATTGTGTAACATAGAGTTATCTTACAGGCAGATTGGAACATACCTATGTCTAGCTCCAAAATTGCCTAGACCTCTAGAACTGACTCTGGCCTGAGTTAAGAATGAGATGAGCTAATTAGTAAGTTTATATTGTGTAATTAAAGTTTAAGACTCCCCTGGTGGAACTCAAAAGTCAGTTCTGTTTTGTCTTGCTCTAGTTTTTTTAGAGACATGTAGAGGCTACCTTATACTTGGTTTAACTGGTTAAAGAAAAGGCTTGGCAACATAACTAATGTCATAAGAGGTCGTACCAGAAACTTTTGTCCAAGTTGTTGTAAAATGAAGATTCTGTGCACTTATTTTTAGTGGTTCATAATCCAAAGATGAGGCATATTTTGTGGGTTAAGGAGAGTCTTGGGCGCTACATCAGGGTGTATCGTGGGCCCCTGAGGTTTGCCTCTCCTTTCTCCTGCTTTCCTGTATCTTTGACCTTGATTAAAGTACTACTAAGTATAGTCTACAGAATCTTGTGAGTCCTTTCAACTGTACAATCCTGTGAAAGCATCGCACCCATAAAATAGAGAGGCTAATAAAATAAAAACTATACAAATAATAGTGATAGAAGAATAGGTTTTTATTACATGTAATTAAAAGAGGAAAATAATGAATGGGAAACAAGTATATATTTGTTGAGAAAAATTATTAGAGAACATAAAATTCAAATAATAACTAAATCACTGAAAGTAACTAAAACATTTCTGAAAACAGTTTTAGTGCTTATTGGAAAGAAAAGGAGAGAACTAATTCAGCTCCAGAAATTACCAGCATCTTTGGCTATTAAGTAAAGATGATAAAATGACTGTCATAGGATTACTGTTAAAATACAATTATATAATTATTATAAAAGAGCATAGGATAGGACTTTAAATATAACAAAATTTTAAAACATATTTCCTTATTTGTTCAGTTTATAATTTTACTTAACCTAGATTTGAAGGTATAACAAGTTAATGTACTATAAATTTAAATATTGTCAAGAGATAAATTTTCCCAAAATTGACCTGTAGGTTTAATTTAATCCTTGATGTACTACATTTCTTATGGCATTTGACAAGTTGATTCTAGACTTTACATGGGAATTAGAAGGGTTATGAATTAGCCAAGGAAATATTGGAGAATAAAGATAAAATTAGAAAATAATACAACTACACATAAAAATCTAGTACAAAGCCCTCACTGTTAGGAAAACAGACCATTGGTGAAAGAATGAAAGCAAAGCAATGAGGGGTGACTGGGTAGTTCAGCTGTGCCTGACTAGATTTCTGGTCAGGTCATGATCTTGGGGGTCATGGGATCCAGCCAGGAGTCAGGCTCCATGCTCAGTGGGGAGTCTGCTAGAGAGTCTCTCTCTCACCTTGTGCCCCTCCCCATTGCTGTGCATGCTCTCTCTCTCTTGCTCCCTTTCTCTCAAATAAAAAAATAAATCTTAAAAAAAAGAAAGTAAAGCAATGAAATAACAAAGAATCC
>PISX010011428.1:37950-65434 GCA_004024625.1 Mellivora capensis
AAAAAAAAAAAAAAAGTAATATGGCTTCAAAAAGACAAGTAAGAAAATAAACAATATCCTCTCTGCAGGCAAAGATTTCTTAAAAAGAACACAAAAAGCACTGCCATGAAGAAAATATTGACAATTTAAACTACATTAAAATTAGAAACTACTAATGATTAAAATACCCCATAAGCGATTGATAAAAGACAGTGTCAAAATATATTTTCAATACATGTCTCAATCAAAGGATGTATATATATAATATAAAAAGGTCAATCCAAAATTCTGTGAAAAAGACAAAAAAATTTAAATGGGGAAAATCCCTAAAGGTACTTCATATAAAAGACCCAAATAGCAAAAAAAACCCTAAGAAAAGATGGTAAAAAAACTATGCTCAAAATTTTACAGTTAAACATATACTACCTTAGTATCATATGACCTACCTTATGGGAAAATAAAAATAAAACAGTTTATGAGAAAAACAATACTGAGTGTCCCAAGGGTGTACAGTAACTAAAATTTTCATATACTGCAGATGGAAGCATAAATTGGTATACATGCTTTTAAACTGTATGGCAGTACCTACTAAAGTTGAGCATCAACATACTTTATGACATAGTAATTCTAGTCCTAGGTACATACCCAAGGAAGAAGCATATATAAGTACACCAAAATACCTTTATATTTGGAAGTATTATTCAAAATATCCCAAATCTGGAAACAATCCACATATTCATAAACACTAGAACAGATACTTAAAGAAAGCTGTATTCAGATAAAGGGAATATTACATGGTAATGGAACGAACAAACTACTTCCATCAACATCAAGAGATATTTTTTTTTAAGATTTATTTATTTTAGAGAGAGAGAGCACAAGTGGGAAGGGCAGAGGCAGACTCTCATGGCAAGGAGAGAGAATCTCATGCCAGCTCTCCACAGAGTGCAGAGCCTGACCTGGGGATCAGTCCCAGTACCATGAGATCATGACTTAAGCCAAAACCGAGTCAGTTGCTTAGCCACATCCCAAGAGAGATTGTTACAAACAACATTCTTAGCAGAAGAATTTTTAAAAAGAAATATTGTATATTTGTAATGTTTAAAAGGAAAACATGTAAAAATTAAGAAATATTAGAAATAAGGATAGAAGTTCCCTTTAGGAAGGAGGAAGGAGATGTTTGGAAAAGTGTAGAAGTAGGAATGAGAATTTTCTAAAGCTGATTATTTTTATGGAGGGTATACGAGTGTGTTTACTTTATGATAATTCATCAAATAGTTCTCTTCTGATAGTGTATTTTAACTGTAGTTTGGTTTCTTACACATGATTTCATGTGTAAGAATACATGACTTCAACATTAATGAATTATTCTTGGCCCTTTGTGTTCTCACATGGCATTTATTTATTTATTTATTTTTTTTTTTATTTTTTTAAAATATTTTATTTATTTATTTGACAGACAGAGATCACAAGTAGGCAGAGAGGCAGGTAGAGAGAGGAGGGAAGCAGGGTCCCCGCTGAGCAGAGAGCCCGATGTGGGGCTCTATCCCAGGACCCCGGGATCATGACCTGAGCTGAAGGCAGAGGCTTTAACCCACTGAGCCACCTGGGTGCCCCTCACATGGCTTTTAGATAATAGCATATCAACTGTTTATTTTTTATTAACATATAATGTATTATTTGTTTCAGAGGTACAGGTCTGTGATTCATCAGTCTTACACAATTCACCATGCTTACCATAGCACATACCCTCCCCAATGTCCCATCACCCAGTCACACCATGCTTCCCAACCCCCTCCACTCCAGCAACCCTCACTTTATCTCTTGAGATTAAGAGTTTCTTACGGTTTGTCTATCTGGTTTTGTCCCATTTAAATGAGATCTTTAGGTTGACATTGCTTTGAATTTATATATTACTTTGGGGAACTCCAAAATTTTTACAATATTTTATCTGCATGGCATGGCCATAGACAATCATTTTTTTTAAGATTTTATTTAGTTATTTGAGAATGAGAGAGAGAGCATGAGAAGGGGAAGGGTCAGAGGGAGAAGAAGACTTCCCACTGAGCAGGGAGCCCAAAGCTGGATTTGATCCCGACACTCCAGAATCATGACCTGAGATGAAGGCAGCTATCCAACCAACTGAGCCACCCAGGCACCCCCACAGACAATCATTTCTTAAAGATGTCTTTAATATCTTTCAATAAAGTTTTGTCATATTATTATCCATAAAATATTTCACATCCTTAATTACATTTATCCCTACTTAATGTATCTTTAAAACTCACTTGTTAAATTCTTCTGTTTATCTTGACATATGGAAATAGACCATGCCTATTTTAAATATGCACATATATTGCTTTGGTAAAATCAAAAATAATTTTAAGGATTAAAAACAAAACATCTTAACATTATCAAATTCTAAATTTCGAGTGAAGTCTTAGCTATGCCTGTGGTCTTACAGCAAGGAGGACCATAAATCTCATGAACTTCTAATCGAGTTGGCAATTCTTTTTTCTTTGATTGGCCTGATATCTGGTTAACTTTAAATTTTGTTTTCTGAATTAGGATTTCTAGGCAGCATCTTCTAACAGTACAATGAGTCATTTATGCATTATGTGATGTATGTTTCAAGTTATATTAGATATATGTTCTTAATCTAAATTATGACACTACTTTATTATTCTTTTTTGAGGTAAGGTTCTTCCACAAATCTAGTTGATCTGGTGAGTGGCAGAAATTCAAATACTCAGGCCTCTAGAGTTCTATAAATATTCTCTTTCTGCCATTGGAATCATGCTCTGCCATTCCTTCCTAGGAAATTTTTGCTGCTTCAAGGGTGGACATAATTTTAAAATTCATAAGAAGGTATTTTTTAATATAAGACACTGTCAATTTAAAAAACAATAAAGTTCACTATATATCAAAGCAATGCTTTAAAATTAGAAATCTGATTTTAAGATACATATATATGCATGTATTATATACATATAAATTATATATTTATTCCTTTCTGTTATACACATGATGGTTAGCAATGTTGATGTTGATGACCGCTTAAATAGTCATGTTCTATGGCCATATGTCTAAAATGGTCTCCTTAAAATACAAGCATTCATGAAAAGGCGTTTGGTGATATTCTTAATACCATACAATTGACTATTATGGAATATTGCTTTATGAATATACATTTTCAGCACCTTTTGTCTCCAGTATTTGACTCTATGGAGTATATTGAACTACACAGGGTCATAGATGGAACTGCATTTCTCCCCATACTGATGCACACTTGGGGTGTGGGTGAAGGGGAAGGTGAAACCATGTGCTATAGTCTACGAGCCAGATGCCCCTTTGAGAGTAGATTTCACTGTTCTTACACATTTGGAGACATTTACTAATTTGAAAATCTGACTTTAATTAGATTAAATAAACACAAATTTGAACTAAAGTTAAATACAGTACAATACTGCCTACCATTGGTATCATAAAAGCAATCATCTCTTTTATAAAGGCAGTCCAGAGCCAATGACATAAAAATGGTAGTCAAACTTTCGCTTGAATGATATTTTCTTACTAAATTTGCATCTTAAATTCTGTAATTGCAAGACAAGGCTTAGAAACTTAATTTTGTTTAGGAGATCAAGTGGGCTCTTGTTTAATCTCAGCATAATTTCACAAAAGAGTTGGTAAGACAATTGAGTTTTAAATACAAAGATACAGAGTACACTAGAAAACATCAAGAAGTAAGAACACATTTTACTGTGTTTTGATGTGATAGCGTTGTGTTTTTTTTTTTCCCTTTAACAAAATCAGTGAGAGGAGTAGGAATGTTTTCTACATATGCTATCAGTTTCTCATACACAAATTTTGGAGAAATGAAGCTTCCGTGGGTTTCTCAGTGTTCTTTTATAGAGCCCTAGCCTCCTAAGATACAGAAACATATGCTATACAGTTAGAGAATGTTTACTTTCACTTCTGCTAAAAGTGTTTTCACACACCATAAGGTTAAATCTGTAGTTGTGTCTTGAAAACTTCTTTCATCTAATAGTCTACCAATTACACTGTGGGAAAGGCTCCTAGGTTAGTTTAGAAGGTACCAGGGAGACTGGAGCATTATTTTCCTAGCTATTTATATTTCAAGGAGACATCTCTGTATTGTAAAAGGCAAAAACTCCTGGGGCTATCTGGCTCTGGAGGGATTTTATTTACATACAAAAGGCTGGAATAAGGAAGAAATCCTTTCAGGAGGAGGACAGTTGCCCCCTATGCCTTTTATAAGCGGAGAAAAATTGTTTCTGCTTCTCTCACTGTGAAGTGTCTGGAACTAGACTTGAACAACTGACCTATCTTTCATCACAAGGCCATGGTGATGTACTTGAGCAGAAGGACTAGAGCAAAGGGGGAGGGAGGTACTCATTATTTACTGTGAGGTATTTAATAAGAATTCTTGTCTCTCGTGGAGGACATGCCATGTGCCCATTTGGGATAAAACTGATAAACATGAAAATTTATAAAACAACATAAATTTTTAGTATTAGTGAATAAAGAGGGTAAATAATTCCAAGAAATAGATTATAATTTCTTGAGTGCCAGGCACTGAAGAAGACCTTCTATACACTTTACAAAGATTACCACACACACACACACACACACACACACACATTTTTCCCCCTAAAACTTGAGGAGTGGAATAAATTTCTTAAATGATAAGTAAGTGCATTTCAATAAATGGTCTAATGAGGTATTAAGGGGTTGGTGGTTTTTCTTTACATTTAAAATAGTTAAAACTCCAAACCCCAAGGTAGTCAGCCACATGTAGGTCAGACATGCACTCCAAGAGGTCCTTAATGCGTATTTTCTGGAGCAATTTTCAAATAGAATAGGATAATAATAGTGATGACAAAAATAGTAATATTATGATACCCCAATTTTGAGGGTTTATTTTGTGCCAGAAACTATGTTAAAAATTCTTATAGATTTTTTTTTTCAATCATCGTTTACAACAAATTCTCTATTCTAGAGATACTGCAGTTTTTATTCTTCAGGTCTGACCCAAATTTCCAACTCCCTCAAGGGGCTTTACCTGAACATCCCTTTATATAGTTTGCAATATTATTCTCTAAGTTGGTACTCTGTATCTTCTCTTTGTAAGCTCTTACCTAAGTCTGGTGGGAATTCATTAATGATTGATTTTTAACTGGATGTGGTATACCTTTCCAAAAAGAATGTATGTTCCAATAAGGAAAATGTTTATTTGACTCTTACAAGATTTTATTCCCAGCATTGTGTTGGTTCAGTATATGCTCACTATAATTTTTCAAATGCATTAATATACGAATGAGACCCAGCGGTGTTAAATAACTTCTCCAGGATCCCACAACAAGGGACAGAGCAGGGAAGTAAGCCAAGCCTGCCTCACTGCAAAAGCTCCTTTCTTTATCATTATACAAAAATCATTTTGCCTGGATATTTTGTAATTGAGATTCTTGGGTTTCAAATATGAGAATCATCTTAAATTCTTCTAGTAAGTTCTTTCATATAGGTCCTATAGGTCTGTCTTGCTTTTTCTGGCAGTTTCTCTGCTATCTTATGATGAAAAACTTTACTCATACCACCTCAGCTACTCATGCATTAACATCTGGCAAGATTCTCTCCACTGGGATAGTTGAGTGTAAAATGAGGGGCATTTTTTGAGAAGGGTGGTACAGTTGAAATTGTCTATACTGGGAATGAAGTAAGAATGCATACTTTTATAGATCCTCTCTTTCTTTGGTATACATCCATGTTTATTGCCAAGTTATTACTCTAAGAGAGAGTGGTGGCAACATATGTTTGGCCTTGGCTGCCACTTTCCCTAGAGTGTTTTCTGTTTGATTTGAATAGTGACATGGAGGTCTGGCAAGGAATGACTATGGTACTTGGAGATATGAGGAAATGATACAAATACTTTGTAACTAATTAAAAATCCATAATGTTGACATCTGGTTAATATATGTCATAATTCCAGAAGTTGATAGCAGACCACCTCTGAGTAGCAAGGATCTGATGAAACCTCTTTAAATAAAGTAATTATGAAGTGTAGTGGCATGGATATAAACTTGGAGATCATCCAAATAAAGTCATAAATTATGCCAATTGGTACTAAGAATTAGAACTCAGTAAAGATGTATTTACAATACTGACCATTTTAAAGTGGAAGTAACTATTCTCTTCCAGGAACTAAAAGTGTACCTGAATATTAGCCAAAAAAAGCCACTGTGTATCAATTCTTCTTAAAATTTTTAAGTATCATAGATTGTAGTCAGAGTCAAACAAGTTATCTAAGCAGCTTTTTATTTACTTATTTAGTTAACAGATAAAAACAAATGGTATCATTTTTACAACCAATTAACACTTTAAGAATTCTACCAAAATGTAGAATACAGACTTTATTAAAACAGAGAATGCAGGGCATCTGGTTGGGTCAGTCAGTTAGGCATTGAATTCTTGATTTTGGCTCAGGTCATGATCTGAGGGTCATGAGATTGAACCCTGTGTGGGCTCTGCAATGAGCATGGAGCCTGCTTAAGATCCTCTCCCTTCTTCTCTCAGCCCTGCCCCTTGTCCCCCTCTAAAACCAAACCAAACCAAACCAGAGAATGCACTAAAACACTGTCATTTAAATGAAAATATTGTCATAATTAATAAAACAGTTTCTATGCATGCATACATTTTTACTTGAACTTGATTAAATATGGCAAAATGTTTCATGTGGATCGATGTTTTCATGTTACTTGGGTATATACCTAGGAGTGGAATGCTGGATTATATAGTAATTCTGTTATTTAACATTTTGAAGAAGTCCACATTGTTTTCCAAAGTAGCTGCACCATTTTATGATCTTACCAGAAGCCTATGAGAGTTTCAAAATCCCCACATTCTCACTGATTATCTCCTGTCTTGGGATTACAGTTGTCCTTTTGGTTATAAAATGGTAAGGCATTATAATTTTGCTTTGCATCTCCCTAGTGACTAATGATTTTGAGCATCTTTCAGGTACATGTGCTTGTCAGTTATTTGTGTATCTTCTTTAAAGATATGACTGCTCAAATTCTTTGCTCACTTTTAAATTGCACTGTTTGGCTTTTTATTACTCAGTTATTATATATTTCCATTTAAATGGTACCATTTATAGAAAAAATATTTTAATTTTGATTGAGTTTGATTGAGTGTTTGGATTATGAATGCCAACTGTTCCTCATTTGAATATGCTACTCTAGTCTATTTTGGGGTGACCTAGAAACCTGCTTATATTGTGTGAGCCCTAGAACAGGAGAAGGCTGTGCAACAGGTCCAGACTGCCATGTCAGCTGTTTCACTTTGCCACTTGGGCCACATGATTCAGGAGATCCAGTGGTGTGGAAAGTACCCGTGGTAGAGAGGGATGGTGCTCAGAGCTCTCATCAGTCAGGTCCCAAACATGAATCTCAGTGCGGACCTTAGGACAGCCATCCTTTGCAGATAAATACACCTTTTGAGAAACAGGGCTTGGCTTGCCTTAGTAAAGACTGACTGCTTAACCAGGGCCAGCACATGCAGCTGAGCTGCTCATCATGAACTAGGTATTATTTGATGCGCCAAGCCATAATGTTGGGTGTGTACAGCACAATCCATCATCAAAATGGGATCAGGCCCAAGCAGGTTCTGAGGGCACAAATAAGTTATACGAAGTGGTCTAAATATCTGGTTTCCACCACTGATGTATGGTCTTCTCTCTCCCAGCCCACACCAGTGGCCTCATGGGGAGTTCCCTACAGACACTTGACAAGGGAAGAGAAGAGTCAAGCCTGGTTTACTCATGGTTCTGGATGATATGCATGTACCATCCAAAAGTAGGCAGCTATAGCACTACATCCCGCTCTGCAACATTCCTAAAGGACAGTAGTAAAGGGAAATTCTTCTAGAGTGCAGTATTCTGAGCAGCATACCTGGTTCTTCACTTTACTTGGAAAGAGAAATGGCTAGACATGCTATTATACAGTGATTCATGGGCTGTGGCCAATCATTTGACCAGATGGGCAGGGACTTGGAAGGAACATAATTGGAAAGCTGGTAACAAGGAACTCTGTGGAAGTCGTATGTGGATAGACCTCTGAATGGGCATGTGTCCCTTGTCAGTGCTTACCAAAGAGTGACATTGCAGAGGAGGCTTTTAATAATCAAATAAATAGGATAAACCATGCAGTGGATATCAGTAAGTTCTTTCCTGATCTCATGAATGGGTCTATGAACAAAGTGACCACTGTGTCAGTAATAGGGGTTATGCATGGACCCAGCAACATGGATTTCCATTCACAAAGCTGACATGGTTACAGCTACCCACTGAATGTCCAGACTGCCAGCAACATAGATCAACACCACGACCCCTATTGGCATTATTCCCTAGGGTGCTCAGCCAGCAACCTGGTAACAGGTTGATTACACCCCTTCCATAACAGAAGGTATACCATTTGTTCTTACTGGAATAGAAATTTACTCTGGATAATTTGTCTTCCCTGAAGGCAATGTTTATACCAAACTACCATCCATGGATATACAGAATGGCTTATCCACAGTCATGGGTTTCCATTTAGCATGCCTCCAATCAAGGAACTCACCTCACAGCAAAAGAAGTGTGGCATTGGGCCCATGCTCAAGAAATTCACCAGTCTTTCTTTTTCTCCACCATCTTGAAGCATGGATTGGCTTTTTAAAAACTCAGTTACAGTACCAGCTAGGTGACAATACATTGTAGCATTGGGCAACATTTTCCAAAAGGCTGTACATGTTCTGAATTAGCATCCAATGTATGGTATTATTTTTCCCGTAACCCAAATTCACAGAGCCAGGAACCAAGGGGTGGAAATGGGAGTGGCGCTCCTCACTTTTACTCCTTCTGACTCACTAGCAAAATTTTTCTTTCTGAGACTTTATCCTTTACTGGCCTGCAGGTCTTATTTCCAGAGGAATTAATTTTCTATCAGGCAACTCAAAATGACCCCATTGAACTGAAAGTTAAGGCTGCAGCCCAGCTACTTTGGAGTCCTCATACCTCTGAATCAACAGGCAAAGAAGGGGCATTAAGTTACTGGTTTTGGTGATTGAATTTGACTACCAAGGGGGAAATTGGAAAGCTATGCTACAACAGGGTCAGGAAGGATTCGTCTGGAAGACAGGAGATCCCTTAGGGCATCTTTTAGTATTACCATGCCCTTTGATTAATGTCCATGGAACACCACAACAATCCAACCCAGAAGAGCTATTAATGGCCCAGACTCTAGGAATGAAGGTTTGGATGACCCCACAGGTAAAGAACCATGGTCAGCTGAAATGCTAGCTGAAGACATAGAAAATACAGAATGAGTAGTAGAAGAAAGTAGTTATAAATAGCGCTACAACCATGTGATCAGTTACAAAAAAAGAGGACTGAAATTTTCATAAGTATTTCCTCTTTGTTTTGCTATCAGTATGTATGCATGTATATATACATCTTTGATATATATGATATATGATGAGATATATATGCATATATATATGTGTGTTATATTTGCTTTTTTTACTCTTATCCCCTTAATATGTAACATTAGTTATATCCACTAGATATCATTGTACTTAAGTTCTATCACATTAGGTGGAATTATGATCTTGTTACTGTCTTTATTGGAAAATTAAATATGGTTTAAGGAGCTATATATGGATACCAAGATGGCAAGGGGTGGAGTTGTAATGGTCAATTTTATGTATAAATTTGCCTGTACCACAAGGTGCTCAGATTTCACCTTATTTCTATATATCAGTAACATTTTTTAATTGTTCCCTTTATATCTTCTCTATCCTATGGTTTTTGGTGTTTTTTATTTGCAAAGTTATGTTTTGGGCTGACTTGAAGATCTCCTTATGCTCTACACCACTTGGTAGTTATTCTCTTTCACAGTCCCAGCCGACTGAGAATGGTGTGGTTCTCAAACCAACACTTATGATTTGCTTCTAACAAATACATGGCAAAGGTGATGAGATATCGCTCCCATGATTACATTACATGATATCGTAACGTAGAGGGGAGGTAATTATGTTCGATAAGACATGCTCTTATCAATAGAATTACTTAAAATTCTGAATAAGCAAGTTACCATGAGTCCTACAGCCAGAAGGAAATGAATTCTGCCAACAACAGCTTGAGTGAGCTTGGCAGCAGACCCTTCCCAGCCAAGCCTCTTGATAAGAAACCAGCCTTCGCTGATACCCTCCTCAAATTACTATACCTCATCATAATGAAGACTAGTTCTTCAATACCTACAGTTAAACCAGATTTCAAGGTTTTTTCTAAGATTATCATAGTATTTTTAGACTTAAAAAATTATACTGTATTTTGATACTGTAGCCTCAATAAATTTGATATATTAGTCTCTGATTTTCAGGAGTCAAATGAACTATTATAATTTATTTAACTTTCTCTTTGCCGCCTGTCTTAAAAATAAATGGGAAGGACATCCCAGGAAGATTTTCATATGTGAATGTGTTAGAAATTTCACTTGGGTTAGAAGTTATATGTCTTAAAGTTATGTTGCACAGGTTTTTTCCCATGATATATTTCTTTATCTCAAAATTACCTGCCACGATGGCTAGAAAAATATCTTGTTAAAAAAAAAAAAGGCACTGTATGTTGAATACCTAATGGTTATGACTAACATAACCATGCATTGCTTATACTGTATCTTCTTAATCTTTTCTTTCTTTTCTTTTCTTTTTTTTTTTTTTTTTTTTTTTTTTTTTTTTTTTTTTTTTTTTTTTTTTTTTATTTCAGTGTTTCATTCATGACCAGATTACAGCTTAGGGCAATATTAAGAGATAAATGTAATTAACTGTAGATATTAAATTGAATATATACAGTCCCCTCTGTCTTAGTAAATGCTTTGCACTAATGTTATCAAATTCAATTCAATTAATTCAGCATGTAAGAACCTCCATTGTACAAGGTACTGGCTATAGAAAGGAGAATTGAAAGACATGGCATCTGCTCTCCTGGAGCCTAAAGTGTTTGAGTCCACCAGATCAATTGCTTGCACAGACATCTAATTTACTAGGATAAAACATGGAAATCAATGGAAAACTAATATACCTTAATCCTAAGAGCTATATTCTGTTAACATGAAATTGGGAAATGCAGCAAATTAGAAGCTATTTGAGAGAACATATAATAATTTCCTATTCCTATTCTCTAAATATTTCTAAAATGAATGGAGAATAAAGAAGGTAGAAAATTGTTAGAGAATATGAATTATATTACTGCAATGCTATTTTCAAATACATCAGTTATGAACACATTTTTAAAATAATATAATATTTAATATCAATTATCACTTATCAATAATAAAAATAAGAATATATTTGGAACCTAATGCTCTAGATATATAACTCTGATTACTCATAATGCATTTTATCATTTACTTGAAGCTTAGAAAGAAAATGTATTTTTTAGCTGAAAGTTTGGTAGCTAGCAGTAACAGTCATTACTGGAAGAGTAATGGCAGTAAAAGAATCACTTGAAAAATAAGGATAGTTTGGAGAATTAAGTAAAGATGAAATGTTATTAATTCAGAGAGAAAAGGACTTTAATGTCACTGTAGAGATCAAGCCATTTAACTATATTATATGTCTCTGAATCATTTAGATTTTGAAACTAAATTCTCACAATAATAGTTTTATATAAAATATAAATGTTGGAAATCAAGTTATGCCAAAAAAAAACCCTAATGTCTCCCTATAATAAGTTTATTCCAATTTTGGGAAATACACAATATTTTTCAATATTATTAAAAAATATAAACACTGGAAATATTTCAGTTATTCTCTCTATAGCAGTAATGTCATCTGAAGTTAAATTTCCTGTAGGGTTTACATCCAAGAAGATATGTGAAAAACATAAACAGAAAACTATTACTATTACTAGTTGAACATTTAAAGAATAATTTATTTGCTGAATAAAAATCATTTTTTTTTCATTCCTTAAGTAGGTAACATTGTTCTAGGACATTTAAAAAGTGAATGAGATTAAGAAGCTCTTTGCATTTCTATAAGAGGAATGTAAGGTTTTCTTGAAGTATGTTATCCACATTTCATCTCATTTTCATTACTTAAATCTACCCTAAAATTAAAAATCCAATATTGTTGATGAACCCCATCATTTAATCAATTGTGGGGAACTATTTAGAACCTACTCTACATTTCAGTAGTTACACATTTTACTATCATTTCTAGAATTCCTCCATACATCTATGCACAAAACCTTCTTTTAGGGGGATTATTTTTGTCCATCTCTAACTACAGTGCTCCAGTAGGGGCTACTAATTGGTAGCTGATACATCTCTGGACACCTGAGTAGCTGTATGATCTGAAGTGAGGCCAGCCAGAGTTCTTGTCCACTACTTCCAAGTTTAAACTAAAAGGAAAGGAGTTCATCCTTTCTGGCAGTGGAGCTAGAAAAACATAACCCTAGAAGTCACTGGTGTTCATGATTCCAGCTTAGTTGGAAAAGTCAGCATAATAGAATAAAGCCAAAACACAGAACAAAATAGAAAGGAAGAAATAAAAATAAAAAGGAGTCCTATTGGAATTGTGCTGGTTAATGTAACTCATATCTCTACCTTTTCCACAGTTGATTGTGTGAGCTAATAATCACTTACTTGTTTTATTGTGCTTTTATTTATTTGTTTGGCTTTGTGTTTACCTTTGGTATAATGGACTCATGACCAAGGTTCAGATTTACTTTGGATCTACAAGAACCCATGAATCATCTTAGCGGTCATTTTACAGTACCTCAAAGTATAATTACAATTGGTGTACTTAATATTTGGCTTAACTCCCACATCAGTTACTTGGTTTGTGGGGTAAGGTCTCTTATAATACTGAAGGCAAAATAAAGACTAAAAATGCCACTCTGCCAAGATGGTAAATAGAAAACAATAATACATCTTGGGTCAAATAGTATAAATTAATAAAGATCTAAAGGATGCAGAAGCAATGGTTCCCATCATATCTCTGTTTCCTACACCAGTCTGGCTCCTGCAGAAAACAGAGGGATCCTGGAGGATGACCATAGGCTATGACCAACTCAAACAAGTAACATCCCCAATTGCAGTACCACATACGCAGTCTCTGCTAGAACAGATTAATGGCCTCGGATGCAAGAATGCCATATTGATTTGGTGAATGCTTTCTTTTTTATTATTTATTGTTAATAGAAAAGTGGATTAGAAACAGTTTCACATTTACATGGAATAGGTAACAAAACACATTTACAATTTTGCCCCAGAACTATATCACCTCTTCTGTCCTCCATCATTTAATAGGACTAAGATATCTGAACCATTTGGATATTCCAACACATCACATTGATCCACTACATTATATTAATTAAGATGAATAATCAAGAAATATCTATCACCCTAGTGGCCTTAGCAAGACAAATGTCCTCCAGAGAGTAGGAAATAAACCATATGTATATACAGAGGCCTGATGTATCATATTTAGTGGAAGCAAACAGAATTTCTCTTCTCAAGCTCCAAAATCACATAGATGTAATAAATATACACTATTAAATTTGAGTGTAATACACTCATATTTGAAAAATTAAGTTTCAAGAGAGGATTTTTTTTAAGATTTTATTTATTTGGGGCACCTGGGTGGCTCAGTGGGTTAAGCCTCAGCCTTTGGCTCGGGTCATGATCTCAGATTCCTGGGATCGAGCCCCACATGGGGCTCTCTGCTCAGCAGGGAGCCTGCTTCCCCCTTTCTCTCTGCCTGCTTCTCTGCCTAACTGTGATCTCTGTCAAATAAATAAATAAAATCTTTTCTTTTTCTAAAGATTTTATTTATTTATTTGTCAGAGAGAAAGAGAGAGAGAGCACAGGCAGCCAGAGGCAGAGGGAGAAGCAGGCTTCCTGCTGAGCAAGGAGCCGGATGTGGGACTCGATCCCAGGATGCTGGGATCATGACCTGAGCAGAAGGCAGCCGCTTAACCAACTGAGCCACCCAGGCATCCCTCAAGAGAGTATGTTTTAAAATAGGAAGTAAAATAAATAATTTGCAATCATAATATTTGCATATTTGTTGTTCTAAACAAAAACATTGTGATTTAATTTCTTTGATTTTCAAATTAGTCTGTATTAATACATATTTTAATGATTTATGACTCAGACTCTTTTAACACTTGGATTTGATTGCTGTGGCATTAATCAATGTATAAAATCAACTTCAAATTCCATATAATTAGAATTGCTTCAAGGAAGAATATTGTCAGAATTAAAGATTCTCCAGTGTGAAAATATTAAACTGTTAAAATTTTTGGCAGAAGTTATTAGCATTGTGAGTGATTCTAACTTTGCTGGTCTTATAGGATTTAATGACAGCTTTTGCACTTAATAGAAATAATAAATCAATATGTGCAGAATATATATTTTTAAAAACCCAATTATTATCAGCTTTGATTACCTAGGTTAATCATAGAAAACAGTAAGTTAATAATTTAAAACAAAAACACTTTTCATTAATCATTAACACTTTTCACTAAACATTAATATGTTGCTTTCCAGAATACATTTTTTCTGTAGATTTAACTTCCCAATTATGTCTTTTGACCTTTAAGGTAAAATTAAAACTAATTTACAATTTAATTCAAATGACTTCACCATTATCCCCTTTTCAACTCTTTTATTTAAAATATTTTCTTTCTTTACTGTTACCCATCTTTAAACACAATCTAAACACCATCTACTTTTTGTCATATTTAACATAAAAAGTATTTTTTAATCTTAATATTAAAAATGTTCTAATACATTTTTCTTCCATTATCCTTTTGGTGGGAAAGACCATGAAAACCTTTAATGTTTCACACTTAAAATAAAAAGAAAGCAAGTAAATGATACTATTAAAAAATTGAGGCTATACTATTATTTTTTAATTACATGAGAATATTTAGCATTTAAGTATTTCCTTTAAAAAGTGAATACTGCTGGGATTCTTTATGCTTACATTTTTTTCAGAATATGCTTTTAGCAATATCTAACAGAACTGGAAACATCAAAAGTTGTCAAAGATCATGTTTATCGCCTGATACATATTATAAAAAAATAAATGTACATTCCAATTGATATATGGAGCTCTTAAAATTAATATGAATTGACTAATCAAAAATGCTTCCATTATTTAATTGAGCCATCTGTAATCTGTGACATTTACACTATGAAGCATTTTGGAAAGAGAACAAAGAGATCTAACCACAAGAAGTCATTCTGAACACATGAAATGACCCTTAATAAAATTATAATTGCCTTAATTTCCTTTCAATAAAATATCACTTTTAGTAATAATAATGTCAATATCAGTGTTAATAGTCTTCAATTTTTTTTCTTACTTTAGGTGAGTAAAATAAAAAATCTCATTTTTCTTTGCAGTGTTTAATTTATAGGTACATGAAGCTTAAAAATACTTTTTTCTCTGCTTAAAACAAATTATGATGTCCTTTTGCAAGAGAATTATTTCTTTACTTCCACAAATCTTTTAGAATCTTTGTTTGGCACAATATAAATTTTGATTTTGAGTTCTACACTAATACACATGGGATACAAATAACTTGTTAACATTACTTTATTCACATTTATAGATGACTATTTCTTAAAAGAAATAATATAAACTCATATTTCTCTTAACTAAATATTACCTGTAATACTTAAGAAGGCAGAGGAAATAACTCTATAAACTTGCAACAAGAATTTTAGCAAAAGTGAGCTAGTGGCTGGCTTGCAAATATTTGTTGAAAATTCAAAATTTAAACAGTTGCTGAGTGTTGTTATTAGTTATGCCATGGTTATATTATATGATTATATTACAATATGTACATTGTGTGTACACACACACACACACACACATACATACTGAAATCAATACCACTAATCAATTTCAATTATAGAATCTAAAAGTTTCTAGGAAAACTTAAAGGAAATCTAAAATTGATACCCTTTTTTATTGTTGTTCTTATCTTTCTTTCTACAAGTCTTGATAACACACCTCCCATTATGGAAAAAAGCATCATTTGAAGAATTATACTATCACAGTTTGGACCTTTACACCTCATTTAAAAATGCTCTTGGGGCACCTCGGTGGGGCACCTCGGCTCAGTCAGTTGAGCATCAACTCCAGATTTTGGCTCAGATCTTGATAACAGGGTCCTGGTACTGAGCCCCAAGTCAGGCTCTGAGCTCAACGCAGAGTCTGTTTGTCACTTTCCCTCTGCTCCTTCCCCACTCGCTCTCTCTCTTTTTCTTCCAAGTAAATAAATAAATACTATATATATATTTTTTTAATAAAATATATATTTTTAAATGGTCTTAATTGACTTAGAAATTAAACAAAGTCAAGTATTTCCAAACAGCAAAATGCAAAAAAAAACAAAAATCAGATTCTCTTATTTATTTTCTCTAAAAATGGATAAGTAGATTAATTATCTAAAATAAAATAATTTCAAAAGAAAATATGAAGCCTTCTTTGATGCTGTAATTATCCTTTTTTGGATTGTGTCAGCTTAAAATATTTAAATACTTTAATTCAGCTATATGCTTGGTTTAGTTTGGATTACATTAAGTACACAGATTTTTAAATATATATTGCTAAAAAGAACAGTTTAAAATAAATAATAGCAGGGTTTGTAGGAGAGGAGAAAATTATGATTAATGATCTCATAAATATTCAGCCAGTTTGGAACAATTAGTAGAATATAATATGAAATACATACAAGGTAAGTGTTTTAGAAACTAAACAAGTAAAGGTTATTACAATAATAAGCTAGCCATTACTCAAACTAAATGAATGAGAAATAAGCAGCTTCCTGTATTTTGTTTCTGCGACTATATTTCTTCATACACAATTTGAGAGTAGCCTGAAGTCAAATAAATAGGTCAATCACTGAGTTACTTAGTTTCTGGTCCCTCAGACATGGTCTTCTTACAATATCATCCTGCCAAATGTAGGCTTTTTATTGACAAATCTATTGATTTCCTGATTAATGTACAGCTCTCTTATTGACATTTACCACAGGAGACATAATTTTAATGTTTGTATGATCAATAGTTCCATCAACATTAAAAATTCCTACTGTTAGTTTGAATGGCTTTAACTATAGGGAATTGTATTTTTCTTGATTAATACGGGAAAAACTGGTTAATATTAGCAAATCAAGGAAAATGGATGTTTTATGTGGTGTTTTATTATATTTTACTCTCAAACAAAGGAGAAAAATAAAAACAGCGTAAAAGAAAAAATTCTTTAATAATTTCTCATAAATACTCCAATAGATGATAGCTGTTGGAGATATACAGAAAGCAAATACTTAAACTTTTACGACCTTCATTTTCTAGTCTTTTTAATACTAAATCTCTAAATACATGTTACAAAAAGTATAAAGTTCTGAATTTTCAAAAGGACCTAATCAATTTAATTGCAGTAATGGAATTCTATGATGGTAATACTACTTAAAAAAAAAAAAAAGATTTTCTTTTATTTATTTATTTTAGAGAGAGTGAGAGCAGGGGAGGGAGAGGGACAAGCAGACACAGAGCTGAACCCAGAGTCTGATATGGGGCTGATCCCATGACCCTGAGATTACGACCTGAGCCAAAATCAGGAGTCGGAAATTTAACTGACTATACCACCTAGGTACGCTGGTAATAACCTTTTAATCAATTTAATTACAGTAATGTAATTTTATGATGGTAATACTACCTTTTAGATTTAAAACATCCATATACTAAATGAGACACCTCAGATGGATTTCCTAAAATATAATAATGTTGTACTTAAATAACTGTGATAGATTTTACAATTACCTGAATTTTGCTAGATATATATTTTTATTTATCATATTAAAAGTGAAATGAATTAAGACCAAATGGGATTTACTACAGGTATGCAAGGTTTGTTCAACATTCAAGAATACATCAGTGTAATCCAGTATATCAAGAGGTTAAAGGATAAAAATTATATAATCTCATCAGTTGATGCAGAGAAAGCATTTGATAATATCCAACATCCATTTATGAGAGAAACTCAGAAAATTGTGAATAGAGGGGGAATTTCTCAATTTGGTAAAGAACATCAACAAAAAACTTTCAGCTAACATTGTATTTTATGATGAAAGACAAAACACTTTTCATCTAAGATCAAATAACAAAACATGAATGTTTACTATTATTCACCACTACTTTAAAGAACACAACCAAGGGGCACCTGGGTGGCTCAGTGGATTAAGCCTCTGCCTTCGGCTGGGGTCATGGTCTCAGGGTCCTGGGATCTAGCCCTGCATTGGGCTCCCTGCTGAGCAGAGAGCTTGCTTCCCCCTCTCTCTCTGCCTGTCTCACTGCCTACTTGTGATCTCTCTCTCTTTCTGTCAAGTAAATAAAATCTTAAAAAAAAACCAACACAACTAAAAGCATGATCTATAAAAGGAAAAAAAAATAGTTGGCTGTTTATTAAAATGGAAAAACTTTTGTTCTGCAGAAATACTTTTAAGAGAATGAAGTTGAGCTGTATACTGAGAGAAAATATTTGCAAAATATTTATCTGGTTAAGAGCATGTATCTAAAATGTATAGAGAATCCTGAGAACCCAATGACAAGAAAACAAAACAATCCAACTGTGTAATGTGGAAAAGGCCCAATCAGGTATTTACTAACTCATTTGAAAACACCAAAACCTGTAAGTGTATATTTATAGCAACTTTATTCATTATTGCCAAAACAGGAAGCAACCAAGATATCCTTCAATAGGTTACTGGATAAATGAGTTGTGGTAAGCTAATACAAATGGAATATTATTTGTATAACAAAGCAATAAGCCATGCAAAGGCTTATTTTAAATGAATATTGATGGGTGAAAGAAGCCAGTGTGAAAAGACTACATACTTTGTAGTTACATTTATATAACACTTTGGAAAAGGAAAAACTATAGAAATAATAGCAGGTCAGTTGTGGATAAGAGTTTAAGGTGAAGAGTTAATAGGTAAAACACAGGGGATTTTTAATTGTCTTAAGTGAAACTATTCTGGATGAAACTACAGTGGTGAACACATGACATAGTCCTTTTGTCAAAACACATAGAAATTTTCAGCACTAAGGGTCAGCCTCAATGTAGTCAAATAAATAGTCATTGAGGAACTAAGAGATTCCAAGATGAAATCTAGATTTTGACATAATAATGTAACTCTTGCATATGTATGAAATAACCTCACTGAATAAAATGGAGGAAAATATACTGGAAATGAGTGGATTCCATAAGAATAAAGGCAAAAGAAACCATACATGAGTACTTTAATTTGATAAAGTTGTTATCCACAGAGTAAGGATTGACAATTCTAAAACCACTATATATTTTATATTTTATATATTTTTATATTTATGTACTATATATTGTTATTTTATTATATACATTGTTTTTCACTTGTTTCTTTTTACTTTTTTAATGTGTCTACAAGAAAATCTTGAATTATATGTGTGGCTCACATTGTATAACAATCGAACAGTGCTGTTCTAAGTTGTCATATGTCCAAAACAAATTCTGTATTTTTGAGGGTTCCACTGAGCCAGCAGGTATAGCTTTATATGATTTAATATCTCCAAACTTATTTCTGAAAGTCCCATTTGAATAATTTCTACCTCAGATTTATTGAACTGTTAAGTAACAGGATGTCAGATGATGGGAAACAGGTTTCTCACTGTTGGAGTGGGAGGTTACAGATAATCAAGATGGGTAAGGCTAGAGTGACCCATGTAGTAATAAGTCAGATTGAGACATTAGTATGAACTAATGCTTACTTTAAGATAGATGGCTACATACAGAAATATTTATAGATATGTTTATAGCCACAGCTTACTATACTCATATATATTTCCTTTCTCTGTCAGCTCACAGTGCCAATGTGCAAAGATACTTCAGAAGCAGTAAGTACACTTGGACCCAAATTCTGGTCTCTAATGTTATTCTTTAATAAAAGAAGCCTGAGCTCCTTACCTGGTTGATTCCAGAACTGAGATAGAAAATACACATTATTAAAAAAAAAAGAAAAGAAAAAGAAAAAAAGAAAATACACACTATTAGCCTGCAGCATCTCATAATGCCAGAAAGTAAGGAAGTTCTTAAATACACACACTCACACGCAGACACACAGACACACACACACACACACACACACAATGATGGGGGACACCTAGGAGCCAACTGGACAAGTTCCCATTAGCCAAAGCTGAAGTAATTCAAATTCAAAACTATAAGGTAGTACTGGATTATAATACAAAACCTAAAATAAATTTCTATAAGTCTATACTGATAATAAATTAATAAAAAATAAATAAAAACATCAACAGAGGAGAAATGATAAATCTCCCATGCAGAAGAATTCCGATAATTTGTGTAGAAACCCCACCCTCAAGGTGGTAGACTGTAACTTCCTACTCCCTGGGGTATGCATAGTGAGTTCTTTTCAAAGAATGCATTATGGAAAGGAGGAAAAAACTGTAATTTTACAGTGGAGAAAACTGAAAAATACTGCTTCAGCCAGATGATCAAACTTAATATGAACAGTGCTAAATCATGATTAAATCATGCTAAATCATGTACCCTTAATATAAGATGATGAGACTCTCATTTTATTTCTGTGGTTTTCCTGCCCCTAAACCGTAACTTCATTCTAATTATGAAGGAAAAAAAATAAGACAAATTCCAATAGAGAGGTATTCCACAAAATATCTTGTCAGTAGTCCTCAGCTCTCAAGTAATCTTCATAAAAGAAGAGCCTAAGGAAACAGGACTAAGTGTAATATGATATCCTGGATTAGATCCCAGAACCATAAAAGGACATAAGCGATGATGATAGATAGATAGATAGATAGATGAAATCTAAATATAGTATGGCTGTAGGTATAGCAATTATTTGTGACAAAGATACTATATTGACATAACATGTTGGTTATAGATGAAATATTGTGGGATATGTGGGAGCTCTCAAACTATATCTTTAATTTTTCTGTAAACTTAAAAGTGCTTTGAAAATAAAGTTTACTAAGAAAATAAATGAATCAGGAGGGCCTGAGTGGCTTAGTCGGTTAAGTGTCTGACTCTTGCTTTCACTTCAGGTCATGATTTCAGGGTCCTGAGACAAAGCCCTGTGTTGGGCTCCATGCTGGGTGTGAGGCCTGTTTAAGATTTCTTTCTCCCTCTCCTTCCCCTTTCTGCCAACCCTTACATGCTCTTTCTCTCTCTCTCATATTAAAAGAAAAGAAATGAATCAGAAAAAAAGACACACTTCTTAATTAACCATATAACATAATTTCTAAACCTTGTGAATCTGATATCAATTAATAAATAATAAATTAATATAATTTGTGTTTTAATTAAAATTCACATGGAGAATTAGAATTAAAATGCTGAAATTTAGCTATGATCTATGTTCTCAATTTATAGTGAATAAATCATTCTGATCAAACTGTAAAATTCGAGATCACATTTACAATAAGTGAAAATGTTTTCCCTTAATTTTTCACCTATTTGGCAATAGGTGAGATCTCATAAATCTTTTGAAACTTGGAAAATCCCTCTTCAAATATTATTTTGTAAGAGGCATTTAGAACTAGTGAGCAAGTATAAGTTTTATTAATGCCTTTGTGGGTGTCAGTATCAGAAACATAAGTTAGGATTACTGTTGGTATAGGAATTGGATAGTATTTCTTTTCTGGTATTTCACAAACAAAACATTTAACCATAACATTTTTTCAATAGGAATAGACTGTAAGGGCGCCTGGGTGCCTCAACTGGTTAAGGCAGTTATGACTTATCATGACTGCCTTTGGCTCAGTCATGATCCCAATGGCCCTGGGTTCGAGTCCCTCATCAGGCTCCCTGCTGAGCAGGGAGTCTGCTTATCCCTCTGACCCTCGTCTCTGATTGTGCCTCACCCCCCCCGACTCTTTTTGTCTCCAAAAATTAAAAACAAAACAAAACAAACAAAAAAAAAACCCCACACAGTCTTCTTAAAAAAAAAAAAAAAGAATACATTGTAAAAAAAGTCACAAAAATGTCTTATTTAAAATTCCTTAAAGTTTTCAAATAATGGGCATTCACAATCTCATTTTGATATGATTTTAAACTGAAGTTCGCAGGATAAGTTCTACGATGTCCATTTTTCAAATGAGGAAAACACCTCCTGGAAATTAAGTGATTAGATTGAACCAGTACTTTCACTTAAACCTAAGTCTTCTAATTCAAAGTCTTATGATCTTCCTTCTGTTCTACTTTGCTTCCTTTGACATCTTACAGCAGTCTGCATAATCACTGTCAACAGGACAGTAGAGATGGATTCTCATGCCATTTGGCAATGTATGACCTTAAGGAAAACAAATGAAACAGGATAGGTTTACCTTGGAATATTATCCTTTTTAATGGCATTTTGGAAAATCAGTATATTTACATTTTGATCGTTGCATGTGCAATTACGATGGTTCCCTGTTTATTATCATTCTATTTTTCTCTATTTGAGCAAGATTAAACTTTAACTAGGAATTAAAATTCTGAATTCATCCTATGTTACATTATATATTAGCATGTTAACCTATTTTCATATTTATAAGTGTAGAATTTACTGACAAAATGGTGCTAATAAATTACCCTTTCTTTTCCCACTCATCTTTCTTAACAGCTTCATTGATAACAACTTTCTCCAGATACCTACTTATTTACTCCCTTATAACCAATAATCACCAAGATGTGGCAAGTTCCTATGTTTATTTGCTAATTTTGAAATACAATTGTGGAATTCCCTTATTGGTTCTGTGAGTTTGGTGGGGGTGGTGAAGGGCTCTTTCTCTGCCACTACTGAGAAGAAATGATGCCTACTAATAATCTAATTGGGGATATGAGGATCGCATGTCCCTATATTCCTAAAACCCTTCAAAATAACTGTGGGATGCCACTGTGTCTTCCATGAAAGAACACAGCACAGTAGTTTTTCATGTGAGGCAAATTTTTTCCACTTGTTAAGGTAACTTCGATCTTTAGAATTACCTCAGCATTATTGTGTTTAGACCTTGCGATTCTTTTCTGGGTCTGGCTTAGATTGTAGGAGAAAATTAGGAGTGGAATTTGGCTTTGAGATAGAAGTGACTCCCAGTATTCCATCATTCAAATGCCAAGTTGTTCCATTAAATTTAGCTCAAATACGATCAACACTCACTAAGCAGGATCCCCTCTTGGTCTAACCAATTCTCATTAATTGCTAGTTCTATAACTTCCACAGAGTCACACTATCAAACATACCTACCTGGAAACCTTTGTAACCAGGTAAATCTGGTTTTTTACTATTGTCAGAAAATT
This sequence comes from Mellivora capensis, assembly GCA_004024625.1. Classification (NCBI taxonomy): domain Eukaryota; kingdom Metazoa; phylum Chordata; class Mammalia; order Carnivora; family Mustelidae; genus Mellivora; species Mellivora capensis. The sequence continues at coordinate 61,360 of PISX010011428.1, forward strand.
AAGAATATCCTTTACTTAACACAAACTGCTCTGATCTAACCAGGTACATCAACAATGATTTACTCACCATTAAATGTAATAGTGAAGAAAACTTCTAGAACTTTTATAAAAATCAGAATAATAAAACTCTATTGAAAAATGACTTGTGATAGAAAGAGAAAGATGTCTGAGATTCCTGCCAAGGTGCTTGCCCCTTGTTACATGCCTCCTGGATAATTCCATCATGTGGAGTATGAGAAGTATGTTGAGAATATGATAGGATAATCACTTCTGGGGTTATATGAGGTTATACAGCATTTTATTGTAATGATGGCTAAAATGAAAAATATAAGAAATAACAAGTGTTGGTGAGGATGTGGAGAAAGAGGAACCCTCATGCGCTGTTGATGGAAAAGTAAATTGTTGCAGCCACTGTGGAAAACAGTATAATGATTCTTCAAAAAATCCATATGATCTGATAATTTCACTACTGGATATTTACCCAAAGAAAATGAAAACACGGGGGCGCCTGGGTGGCTCATTGGGTTAAAGCCTCTGCCTTCCGCTCAGGTCATGATCCCGGGGTCCTGGGATCGAGCCCCGAGCCTGCTTCCTCCTCTCTCTCTGCCTGCCTCTCTGTCTACTTGTGAACTCTGTCTGTCAAATAAATAAATAAAAGCTTAAAAAAAAAAAGAAAATGAAAACACTAATTTGAAAAGATATATGCATGCCTATGTTTACTGCAGTAATATTTACAATAGCCAAGATATGGAAGCAACCAAAGAGTCCACTGATACACAAATGGATAAGGAAGATGTGGTATATATATTAATATATTCATATATATTACATACTCATAAAAAGATGAGATTGTTCCATTTGCAGCAACATGGATAGACCTAGACGGTATTATGCTAAGTGAAGTAAGTCAGGCTGACAAAGATAAATACCATATAATTTCACTCACATGTGCAACTAAAAAAAAAAAAAACCCAGAAGAATAAATAAACAAAAAGCAGATTCAGACCGATAAATGCTGGTAGTTGAGAATAAACTGATAATTGACGGGGGTAGGAGATGGACAAAATGGGTGAAGGGGAGTGGGAAATACAGGCTTCCAGTTAGGGAATGAGGAATTTACAGGAATGAAAGGCAGAGCATAAGCAATATAGTTAATGGTATTATAATAGTGTATGGAGACAGAGGGAGCTACACCTGTGGTAGGCATATCATAATGTGTAAACTTGCTGAATCAGTATGTTGTAAACCTGAAACTAATGTAACATTGTGTCAACTACACTCAAATTAAAAAAAAAAAACATAAAAACATGTTTCAAAAGGAATTCTATTATAGTGGACTAGAGAGAGATTCTCTTGCTGGCTTCAACTAATTTAGCTGCCATGTTAGGAGTGGGCCACATGGTTAGGACCTGAGGGCAAATCAAGTTGCTGAAAGTGGCCCCCAGTTTAGAGTCCTCAGGAAAGTAGGACTTCAGTCTGCCACGAGGAACTGAACTCTGCCCCCAACCAGTGAGCTTGGAAGAGGAGGCCAAACCTCAGATGAGATAGTGGCCCTTATTAAGAAACCTTGATGTCAGCCTGGTGAGATGCTGAATAGAGGACCCAATTAATCTATATCCAAACTCCTATCCTAAATGTGAGCTAACACATTTGTACTGTTTTAAGTGGCTAAATTTGTGGTAATTTGTACATAACAGAAGACTAATGCAAATATATTATTTGGGAAATGTAAGAATTCAATTAATTAAAATATAATAATCATTATATATAATATATAGTTATAATATATATTTACTGATTATTTTAGTATCCTCTTTCTCACAGTAGTCTCAGTTCTGACAATAATTTATGTGGTTAATCTATTCATGCACCATATTAATTTGCTAGGAAATTCTGTTATCTCTACCTTTCTCAAATTCCAATAACTTCTCCCACTTCCATTGCTACCACCAGAGCTAAGCCATCATCACCATTTAATTGGAGGACTGAAAAAGCCTTATAATATGTTTCTTTATTTCTAATCTCATCCACCTGCATTTACATATACACCTGTATATTGATCCTCAACACAGATGCTTAACTTAACATAGATCATGTCACTCCTCAACCTGAAATTCTACAGTACTTCCTTATTTCACTCAGAGTAAAATCTAACATCTTTGCAATAATTATCAAGACTTATAAGGTCCAGCATTGTCTTTCTATCACTAGTTCCAATATTTGAACACACTAGGTCTACTTGGACCTTAGAACCTTTCGTTCCTTTGGTTGTTCTTTCTGCCTTAAATGCTATTGGATTTTGGATTAGATATTGGATGGCTGACTAACTCTTTTTTGTAACTTGACTCAAATCTAACCTTCAGTGATTTCCACCCTGGCCCAAACATTTTAGTGCAACAGATCACTACTCTCTTCCTTACTTTACTTTATTATATTCCCTCACCTGCTTTTTTAAAATAGCACTTATTGTCTTCCAGCATATATTATTTGCCTACTCATTGTTTTTTCTCACTGCCAGTATAGTTTCCATGATCAGAAGAAATGTTAGTAGGTTTGTATCTGGAATTGTGTTTGGTACTCAGTAGATACTCAATAAACATGTGTTGAATAAATAAATCCATGCAGGAAAAGTTTCCTTTTAATCCTTGGCTGTAGAAACCCTCTGATATTTGCCTCAACTTGAATCAACCCTTTCTTCCTTTTCTCAATGCTTCTGTGGATTATATCACTAGTTCTTTATAAATTTTAGGTTGAATTTAAACATACACATAAAAGCCATTCTTTACTTCTTTTAGATTTATATTTCCTTGATCATTTATTAAATTGATCTATGAGGGACCTTGTCTTTCCCAATGTTTGGTACATACCCTTGCACAGATGGATTCTCAATTATTTAAACTGTAAGACTTGCATAGGAGACATAGGTGAACCTAGCAGTCATTTCTTAGGCTATTTTTTAGAATTTGCTTAAACTGCTCACTTAGAAAACACTGATGAGATGTTGGGGAGAATCCACCAATCAGTATTAGACATAAACTGATTTGTATTTTTTTTAAAAATTGTATTATTTTGGCAATTAATCAAGTGGATAAGTCACATATGTGTAATTACAAATAAATTGTACTGATATTCCTTTAATTAGTATAGGTAAAGAATAAAATGACCTTTTAATGAGAAATGCTTTATATTTCCAAATATATTTAGAGGATATTTAAAAAAGAATGCTCCAACTTTGCGTTATCAGAATACAGAAATGTGTGGTGTTGTTTTTTTTTGTCTATGGGGGCTAGTGGGGTCTTGAAAAAAAGTAGCTTGAGTTACTACAAAGGTAGATGAGAAAACCTAGTATGCATGAGTCTATTTATTTTACCCATTTTGACATTAGCTGTTTTGTTTTTTTTTTTTCATACAGAAAAATAAATTCAACAGGCTTCCTTGTTTCTTGGTCAGTCTCTCTGCAAATTAAAATTGTGTAATGGAAGTGACACAACATAACTCCTATAATTCCCTTAATAATACTGAGAATCCTTGAATAATACTGAGAATCCTTCTTTTAAATAATAAAAATGACACAGTCATTTTTATTATTTAAAAGAAGTGATTTAATGCCATCATTTAGAGCTTGACTTATTTTACTAAGTTTTGTGGTTTTTTTTTCATTTAGAACAGATCCTTTATTGTAACAATCCTGAATTGTTATTTTACAGGATGTACCACATTCTAAATTTGTCCAGCTTCTTCATGATGAATTTTTTTAAGATTTTAATATTTATATATATATTTTTAATTTTTTTATTTCATTTCTTTTCAGCATAACAGAATTCATAGTTTTACAACACACCCAGTGCTCCATGCAATGCGTGCCCTCCATAATACCCACCACCTGGCTCCCCCAACCTCCCACCCCCCGCCCCTTCAAAACCCTCAGGTGGTTTTTCAGAGTCCATAGTCTCTCATGGTTCATCTCCCCCCCAATTTTCCTCAACTCCCTTCTCCTCTCCATCTCCCCATGTCCTCCGTGTTATTTGTTATGCTCCGCAAATAAGTGAAACCATATGATAATTGACTCTCTCTG